>JARHVA010001368.1:830000-942500 GCA_037957365.1 Torreya grandis | reverse complement strand
AAATTTTTTATATATTATGGTAATGAACTCAAGTATTCACAAGTTGATAACATTATTATGCTTTTTTTAATGAGAAGTAAGAAAATTATAATAGTTTAGTATTCAAACACACTATAAATACATTGAGGTCTAGATCTAATTTTTTAAATAAATAAATAAAATGAATTCAATTTTATTTTTATTGTGATTTTTTATGAAAATTCCACCCATGTGTGTTAAATCACCTTAAGATGACCTCCATGAGTATTCATTATTTTAATGACATTACGTTCCTCTAGTTTTTTTTAAATGAGTCAATATGTTTTGAAATAATTTAGACTTTGTTGAGTGGATTTTTTTGAAATGATCCTTTATATATTTCTTTATTAATAATTATTATTATATTATTATTTTATAATATTATATTAGTAATTATTAAATATTAGTGGATAAAGTGGGGAGTATTTCAAGTTTGTTTACAAGCTTGACATGGGGCTTAAAGGGGATGTAGGTTAGTGGATAAAGCTTTGAGATAATTGTTTGATACCCAAGGTCAACATTTTATTTTAGCTAGCCAACCAAAATAAGATCCTAACCATTGAGAATCTAATGAAAAGAGGGTTAGATATTCCCAACAGATGTTGCCTTTGTTAAAGAGAAGAAGAGTTTTCTAAGAACCTTTTATTGGATTGTATTTTTGGGTTTAAAATATTCTATTACTTTTTTTACAAGTTCAACATGATCTAGGTTAGTTTTAACATAGTTTAGGACCTCATCATTCAGAACTCACCCTATAACTAATCAATTATAGATTTTATATGGAATCTTATCCTTCCTCATATCTTCTTGGGAATTTGGAAAGAAATAAATGACAAAATTTTTAGGGATAAATATAGCAAGACAAAATCAGTGGTTCTTAGAATTTAAGGGTCCATTAAATAAAATTGGTTGGATTATTCCCCAAACAAACTAGGCCAAAAGAAAGCTAGTCAGTATATTCTCTCTCTTGAGTATTGATTTACCTAAGGCTTAGATTGACATCATTATTAATAAGGATAGGAACTAAGTTAGATGTTCCAAACCTATGGAAGGGTGGGTCAAGCTCAACTTTGATAGGGTGGTGAAGGGGAAGCTAGGTTTGACTAGGGGGAATGGGTTATTATAAATTGTAAAGGCTTACTAGTGGTAGTAGTTTCAAGAGGGATTATCACCCAAACCAATCATGTGATTGAGGTGGGGAATTTTGGTTGGTATCAAAACTTAGGTTTTAAAATATGATTATAAAAGTGCACTCCCTAAACATACTAAGGTGTCTCTTAGGATAGTCATACCCTTCTTGGACCATCTTAAAATAGATTAGAGATGTTATATTCTCAATAAATTCACATAAATTTAGATCATGCACAAATATAGAGAAGGTAATGGGTGTGCTAAATAATGGCCAACTTGGGGATGGGGATCAATTTATTTGAAATTTGGTTCACAACAGATGAACTCCCATTTAGACTAGCTACCAAGTTAGGGGAAGAAACAAATGCTATTCATAACTAAGTTGGAAGCCTTTATAAGACTATTGTTTAATTTATGAGATATTTTTTGACAAATCATGAGAAATATTAAATCCTAATGAGTGACTCATTAAATTTAAGTCAGGTTATCATTCAACTTCGTGGAATAAATATGAATTGACTGGGAGTACCAAAACCATTATTGAGGCACATTATGGATTTCACATCAATTTTAATTCCAAATTTATTGTCTCCAATAGAAGAAGAGAGGTACCCATAGCCATTTCCATTACAAACCATAAAGTCGAGAGAATGAGGGGTGAACCAGATAAGATTGAACTCATTTCATGTTTTGATGTTAAGAGTGGTCCCATTTGAAAAATATTATGTAGTGGTTTTCTTATGGTGTATATGGAAATAATTTTAGGCCACGATTTCAAGTTTTGTGTAAACTTTGCTAGATCCTAAAGAGATAGGGTGGTCATGATGAGAGGGATGGTAATCAGTGTTTTAGACTAGAGTATATCGATATCTACTAGTATGTCCCCCAATGGTTTTAAGGAATTTAAGGAAAAAAATGTAGGGCCCAGGTAATAAAAACATTTAATAAGGATAAGGCTCTAGATAAGAAGGTAAAAAAGGTCTTTTGAAGGGAAAGTATCCCCTTCCCTTATTCAAAAGGGTGTCTTAAAATAATGATATATGATGAGTCTATAAAATGGGTCTTTATACCAACAAATGATACCATTTTCCATTGCATAAATCATGTTCTAAAAGTGGACTTAGATGTAGTTTAAGAACTTGTGCTTTTTTAAAAATTAAACATGGGATATGTATCTATTATATTATTTAGAAGTCATTATATTCTAAATTATTTTTGTTTTATTACAATTTTTTATAAAGAATATGTCAAATTTTATACATACAAGCTAAAATGAGTCATCAATGAAGATATAAAAGTTTGATGTTCTCAAAGACCAAATCAAGAACACTCTTCATATAGCTATGGAGATATTCAGTAGCTTCAAAGTCTCATTTAAATCATATTAAATGTTATTTATTTTCTATTGACATGGATTTACTATTTATTCATGATCATATAATACATTCAAACACATTTGTGTCAACTAAAAACATGTCTTGTGTTTTTGTGTTGGTTTTTTTATGTTTTAACTATACGTGTAAGGATAGATTTGATAGGTTTTATAAAATACTAAAAATAGTAATCAAGAACATTCATAAACATGAATCTAATTTCATATTCATATTCCTTTGAAAAAATAGATATGTTCAAAAAATGAATATTCTTGATCTGAGCTTGTATGCAAAAGTTATGAGTTTTTTAGTGGGCTTTGTTCATGCACAATTGAAGCTTTAGAGTTCAATAGTCAAGCTCTAGAATATACCAACTGAGCTCTAAATTTTCCCAAATTTGAATTTGAGGACATAAAGAATTAATTTTGAGGTTTGGGAGACTAAATGAGGCATGAAGGAATGCCTTAGAACTTGTTCAATAACGTTTCTATTTATAGAATGTCAAAAATAGAACTTCTAAAAATATAAATCAACACTATAAAGGTTTGAAACTATGGAAGCATGCAAGAAAAATATGATTGTTACCTATTTTTAGACATATATTTATAGTTTTTATAAAAATAGGTGTTCATAAATAAATAAAAATATTTATATTAGTTCAACTACTATGAATATCTTACATATAAAAGTTGTAAATTTGTTATTTGTTATAACTTATCATAGAATAATAATCAGTTACAAAATAGTTTGTTTATGTTAGTAAATTAGTTTCAAATTGATTTGTTATTTTAATAGAATAATAATTTGAGTTGTAAAATTTTTAGGATTAGAAGATCAAGTTATTACTCACCAACAATAATTTTAAAAAAAAAAATTGTATTATAAATACAACCTTCTTATTCATTGTGAGAGTTAACAAAACAAAGTTAATAGAGTGATACATAGCATGGATTTCATAGCTATCAAATATTTTTTAGATTATAATAATTTATAGAATTAATGAAGAGCAAATTTCATGAATTTTATACAAGCATAGTGTTATTCTAACCCTATTCCAAAGGAGAGAAAGGGCCACTCAACCAAGGAAGTAGGATCTTTAACGATATTTATATGTTTATATTTTTGTGTGTTTGATCTTTCATTTATTTATGAAAATTATTTTATTATATGTTTAAACCTATAGTTTCATGTGTTAATGTGTGTTTATAGAAAATTTAGTTTAATCTATTTGAATTTAAAATATTTATCTTTCAATAATATACGTTTCAATAACTTAGAAAAAGTATTTATATTTTATACAAATTACATTTCTACAAATAGATTAAAAGCATGTTTATTTTAATGCAATTTAAATTAAATAAAGTGTGTTTCCTTTATAAACATTTTAATTTAGCGTGTGTATTTAATTTTAAAAGCAATAGGTTAGTTTTTAATTCACATAAGTAGATTAGAACCTTAGAATTAGTTGATCCACAAGAAAATTCCTAAAACACAATTGTTATTCTTTGTCCTTTATACCTTATTATAGACTATTTTTGGACAATGACCTTATTTTTATATGACATAAACTAAACTTAATTGATTAAATAAAGGGATTGATGACACTTATTATTTTGGAATCATTACTAGAGTCTTCAAGGTGTTAGAAAGGTATAAATCATAAGCTGATAGTTGATTACAATAACTTCCCATAAATTAAAATAGACCAAGAGATTCATAAGGAAGAGATATTCAAAACAATCCCAATAAAAATCAAGTTAAATATGGGATAAAATCTTATAAATGTATTAAATCCACAAAATAATCTTAGGGAAGATAGAGATTAACTAGTAGGAAGAACCTTTGAATACCCTATTGTCTTAAACCAAGGAATGATCCAATGAAGAACAGATCCCCATCCACACTACCTAATTTGAGGGGGAAAACAATAAAAGATCCTAATTAGTTCTTATTTAATTTCAAAGTATTATGTCAAGCCTACAACTACCAAACAAATAATCAAAAGTTAAAATTATTTATTTTTACACTTAAGGAATTAGTGATGAGGTGGTTTAGGGGTTTTTAGACACATTCCATTCATTCATGGGATTAAATGAAAATGTATTTTTGGACAAATATCAAGAATCTTTTAGGGTAAAGGAGGAATTTTTCTATATAAAACAAAAAGAGGATGAAATTATAGAAGATTATCTAGACATATTATTCTTTGTCTACAAAATATGTGGATATGAGTTTGATGAATACCTCAATAAATAGTTTTCTTAAAAGGATTAGATGATCCAAATAAACTAACTTTTAGTGAAATTACTAAACTATGTACAATTTATTCAAGAAATTCTTTTAGAGAGATGAGAACAACAAAAGGAAAGAATGATGTATTCAATCAAAAAATAAGGTTTCTACCTCAATCAGTATTGATTCATACTCCCATTAGACAACCTTCACAAAATAAACAAGAAATAACTTTGGGATTCAATGCTATAAATTTTTTTAATGTTCAATTATGTTTGAAAAGGATATTAACTAGTTCACCACTCACCATTAATAAAATTCCCAAGGAAAATTAAAGTTCAAACTCTCTCAATGATAAAATCAAAAAAGAAGAAGACATTCAAGACTTAGAGGAGAAATTGATAAGTTATTTGTAAGAGATAGTCTAGTTCTAGAGTTTGATGGTCTAGCTTAGGAGTCTATCAAAATAGCTCTAGATTCTGTTAGACAAGTTCTAAAACTTGATATTTTAACTCCATATCTTATTAAACTAGCTCCAGAGTCTCAATATAGCTCCATACTATGCTACAACTTTCCATAAAGAATAACCAACCAACTTAGAAACCACTCTTAATGAGACTCATGATCACATACCTCATCTAATTCCATTGAAATCTCTTATGATTGAATTTGGGGAAGTTGATTCAATACATCCATAGATTAAAAAAATTTCAACCCAACCTAAAAAAGTGTTAAAATTAATAGTTAGTTGATTGATGAGAAATAAATCATAATTTTAGATTTCTTTGAAATAATATTTAAAGAGCAAAATGATTGAACTAAATTTTATTTTAGAAATTTTGCATGTGATTGTTAGGTTGATTGTACAAACACAATGAATGTACACAAAGAATCAATGGATAAAAAAGGAAGCATGGAAGTGATACTTGATGTTCAAAAAGAACCATGGATAACAAATCAAGGACAAGTAAGTATTTTTAGTTTTCATATAAACATGTTTTCAATAAAAATGGATTTTATACTTGGAGAAATTGATCCCACCCATATCAAAATTAATCAAATCATTTCCACCAACCATTAATCTAATTGTTGAAATATAAATCCCATTCATGGTGGCCTCGACCCACCATTAAAAATAAGTTAGATATGGGAATTCTAAAATACCTATTATATAATAATGAAATGATAACTATTTCCACCTCTTTACTCCCATCCATTCATAATAAAGGTTGTTTTACTATTTCTTCATTTCTATGTTTATGTATGCTTAATCAACTAACCTTCATAAACATGTGATATTGGGACATTGAGATATTAGATGATTTTTTTTTAAAAAGCTCATGATCTTGGATAGATTATTAATAATTTTCCATAATATTTTTAAATTAACATCTAATATTTGAGTATAGCCTATAGGTATCATTGATTATTATTTTTAGTTTGCTAAATTAGCTTGGCTGCAATGAGATACATATGTTTTTACAAGACAAAATAATTTATAATATTATATCAAATCATCATGGACCAACACATTTCTAACTTCATAGTCCATCAGATTAGCTCTAGATTCCATCCATCAGGCTTCAAAGTTCACTAGTCTAGCTTTGGAGTTAGATAGACCAGTACAAGAATTTGAAAAAATATATGTTAAAGCCTATTCATTATTAAAATAATCATGAAAATTTGTTTGAATACTAATGGGAGACATTTTTATCATGCTTTACACATGGGCTGATTTTTTGAAAGTTGGCTCACAAAAAGAAGAAGCTTGTGAGTAAAATTAGCTTTCTAGTTGATTTTAGTGTTATATAGTAATTAGAACAACAACCTCCCAATTTATCATCATTTCAACATGTTGACATTTATTTAAATGTTTAAAAAAAAAAAGTATAAGAAGAAAAAATATAAAATTCAACAATCAAAACCCTCAGTCATTGTTGACAGTCATGGTTAAAAAACCAACTTGTTGTCTAGCCATAAACTTTATAAAAGAGCCTTGATCAGAAAACCATTAAATAGTTGATCAAGGGAAAAACATATAAAAATAAAAGAGAGAAAAGTTTAAAACCAACAAATGACTTCTTTTCCCAATCAACAATAATGTTATACCATAATAACTTTACCTTTCTAATCTCTTTCATCATCACATGACTTTGGGCACATCATCATGGAGGAAACAACTAAAAAATTGGAGTATGGATGAGGTATTTATTCTATTATTTTATTTCTCAATATAATTATAAAAAATTTCATTACAGATAGGTTCACTTGATAATTTTTTTAGCATTATATATAAAAGATATCAAGATACAAAAAAAGATAAAAAAGTAAAAGTAAAAATAAATAATCTTCTGATGCATGAGAACATGCATCAGTCTAAGTGTGGGAGAGAAGAGAAGAAAAGAGTTAAAAATAAATAAATGGCAGCTCTTTGTAAATGAATACATTGTTGATTTCTAAAGTTTATTTTCAAACACAAAGAATGAATTGATTTAAAATAATGTTCAGTGGTATACTTTAGTTCATCTTATATAGTTTTCAATAATAAAAGAGATGAGATGATCTAGTAAACTCCTTGAAAAAAGGAGCCAATCCTCTCAAATACATATATCTATCAATAAAGTAAAAATCATTGTTAAAATGATAACAAAAAAAGTGGATCAAAATTTTAAAAAAATATAAACCACTTCTCCATCATAGGCTACCAAAATAAAACAAGATTAAGAATATTGAGAAAGATGGAAAATTCTAATTTTTTTATAAATGAGTGGACTAACTCATACAAGGACCATTTCGAAAATGAATGATTGAGAAAGCTAAATCTATAAGGAAAATAGTAGCGTGCATGAGGACATACATGAGTTTAAGTGTGGGATAATGATGAGTCCATAAAATGGCTCATTATATCAGCAAATCAAACTATTTTATATTGCATAAATTACATTCTAAAAGTGTAATTAAATGTAGTTTAAGAACTTGTGATTATTTTAGAATAAAATATGGGATATGTATCTAGTCTATTATTTAGAAGTCCTTGTATTCTACAATATTTATATTTCATTACAAATTATTGGGTAAAATATGTCAAATTTTTTACATACATGCTAAAATGAGTCATACATTAAGATAAAAAAAGTTTCAAGCTCTCAAAGACCAAATCAAGAACACTCTTCATATAGCTCCATAGATCTTCAATAGATTTAGAGTCTCATGTAAATAATATTCAAGGTTATTTATTTGATATTGATATGTATGTTTTATTTATTCATGATCATATAATACATTTAAACACATTTTTATCAACCAAAAACATGTCTTGTGTTTTTGTGTTTGTTTGTTTGATATTTTGGCTATGCATGTACAAAGATAGATTTGATAGGTTATATAAAACAATTAAAAATATAATAAAAAATATTCATAATAATTAATATAATGTAATATTTAGATACCACTTGAAAAAATATACAAGTTCAAAAAAGTAATCGTATTGATCTGAGCTCGTATACAAAAGTTATGAACATTTTAGTGGGATTTGTTTGTGTAGCCGAAGCTTCAGAGTTCAATAATCAAGCTCCAAAGTTACCCAAATTTGAGTTAAAGATGTATGGAATGAATTTTTAGGTTTGGAAGGATAAATTAGGCATGAATATATGTCTTGGAACCTATTTTATAGTTTTTATATTTATAGCAGCCAGAAAAAGAAATTCCAAAAATAGACATCAACATTACAAAGGTCTACAATTATAAAATCATGCATGAAAAATATTATTGATACCTACTTTTAGACATTTATTTATAGTTTTTATAAAAATATGGTTTCATAAATAAGGCAATATATTTATATTACTTCAACCACTATGAATATTTAAAGTATCAAAGTTGTTATAAATTTGTTATTTATTATATGTTATCCTAGAATAATAATCAATTGCAAAACTAATTTGTTAGGATTTTGATGTTAGTAAGTTAGTTTAAAACTATTTTTTTAATTTTTTAGAATAATAATTTGAGTTTTAAGTTGTTATAATTAGAAGATCAAATTTTTACTCTCCAACAATAATTTGTTAAAGAAGTTTTATTATAAATACAACCTTGTTCTTCATTATGAGAGTTAAAAAAAACAAAGTTAATAAATTTAGACATAGCATGGATTTCATATCTATCAAGTATTTTTTAGATTTTAATCATTTCCAAAATTAATGAAGAGATGATTTTATGAAGTTTATATAAGTGTAGTGTTGTTCTAATCTTATTCCAAGGGAGAGCAAGGATCACGCAACCAAGAAAGTAGGACCTTTAATGGTATTTATATGTTTATATTTTTATGTGTTTGATATTTAATTTATTTATGCAATTTATTTTCTTATATGTTCAAAACTAAAAGTCTACATGTTAATGTGTGTTTCATTCATGTTTACTTTTAGCTATTTTAATTTTTAGCATTTCTCTTTCAATCATTTACGCTCAACCACTTAGATAGAAAGTGTGTTTAAATTTTTTACAAATTACATTTATATAAATAGATTAAATGTATTTTTATGTTAATGTAATTTAAATTGAAAAAAGTGTGTTCCCTTTACAATCATTTCAATTTATCATATATGCTTGATTTTACAAGCAATAGGTTAGTTTTCAATTGAAGCAATTAGAATAAAACCTTAGAATTAGTTGATACACAAAAAACCCTCTAAAACACAACTTTTATTCCTTGTCCTTTATACCTTATTATAAACTATCATTAGACACTATTCCTAATTTGATATGACATCAACTAAACTTAGTTGATTAAATAAAGGGATTTACAACACCCATAAATATAGCTGACACTTGAAGGGAAGAAGAGGTTTATGCACTCTCGCTATTTCCTACTACTCAATCATTTTAAAAATAATTACATCCTTAGTATATCATTTTATCTATTAAGGTATCTTGAATGTTTAGTGGAGGCTTAAAAGAATAGAATTTTAGATATCATCATTCATCAAAACCTAATCTTGTTGTTGGTGATGGATGCCAAGTCATAGATGGACAATATTATGGTGGGTTAAGAGGATGTTGGCCCCAAGGATTTTGAGAAGGTTAGGACAAGGGATGTGAAAAATGATTCCATGAAGGGGTCAAATGACTCTAATAAAATTATTGGCCAATCCTTTCACAATAAAAATGTGAAAGTACCACCCAAGACCAAAAGGTGAATGGTCCTGTTAGAGGATGAGAAAGATCTTGAATAGACCAACTTATAAGAAATATCTCTTTTAGAGATAAACAATGATAACCTAGAGTCACTAATTATTATTTATAAGGATAATTAATCTCCAATATGGGTGGAAGAAAGATAGGTTGTGCCTTTGAGTCTCATTTGAAAAATCAAGGTAGGAAGGACTATGCACAAGGTGAGAAATTGGTTGAGAATGAGCACCCTAGTTTTAATTTAAAGGATAAGTTGAAAGAGTCAAAAATTAGATTGAAAGGGATGGTGAAGGGCATTAGATCCATTAGGAAGGAAATAAAATATATGAGATAATGGATCCTAACTAGAGTTGGAGCGGGTATCAGGGGCGACAAGGTTCAGAAGAATTTAGTAAGCATGTTTAACCCTGAGCTCGAGGGGGAACTCAGAAAGGAGTACAAAAGGTAGAAACAATAGGAGGAATCTAAAAGGAAGTGTAAATAGGATACACATAATAGGAATAGGTTTAAGGTGATGAATCCTAATTAAGATCCTGATAATCCACTTGTAGTTAAGGGGCCAAGTAAAAAGACTAAGGGAAACATGAAAATTAAAGAGGCTAGTAACAAGGAAGTGACTGACAATTAAAATTAAAAAAGTCCTAATTGAGAATCTAAGAGCATATGGAAGATTGGTAGGAGTTTCCTATAAAAAATTTATTTTGTGAGTCCTTATCTAGTTAGGTTTGGTTTTTTACATGACTCGAGTAGGTTTTATGGGGGATTTTAATTGCTTCTGGGCAGGGTATCAGTCCTACTTTGCCCTTATGGGTGTTTTCATCTCTATCTTTCACATTTATGTATAGGTATTGGATATATTTGAACCCATTTATTTATCTTATCTAAAAATATATTATATTAATCATTAAGAATTATTTTAAATAAGCAATGATTAAAATTGAAAAAAAATATAGTGTTATTTCTTATTAAAATACTTAGTTGATTGGATATAATCTTATTAATCACCTATTTATTATAAATCTAATATATTTGTTATATATATATATATATAATGATTCATATTATTTTGAAATAAAATTTTTTGTTTATGGGACATATATAATCCCAACTTTTTGAAATGCCCCTTTATGTGGTTTCCAACATAACATTAAAATTACATAAATGACTAAAAAAAATAGTTTTATATAATGTAAAATGCATTTATATTTAATAATGGGGGATATACAAGAAAATCATCAATGTGGTATAGACACTCAGTTCTCACCACTGTCGTGTCAAAATTGTAAGTCTGAATGACTTCCTGCAATAAAACACAAATTAGACCAAAAACATTGAAATGCTTTGATTTGTCTGCACACATCAGATGAAATTATTGACTCACATAAATATGTTACTAATTGGGTCATTATCCTATTCACAATAATTATCTTATTCTAATTCATCTCTAGATAAATTACATCCCAACATATTTACATTTTTGACTAATAGTGCATGGCAATTTATCAAATTCTAAGAATTACAAAAAGCCTAATCAGATTCACTTAACTAATTAAATCCAATCAAATTATTAAGTAAAAAATCCATGTCAAATTCGTTAATATATATTTTTAGAAAATAAAAATTCAACAAATATCTAAAAAGGTGACAAGATTATGACATAAGTAGTCACAAAATCAAAAATGCAAACCATGCTTAATCAATACAATAAATATCTAATTTATGCATTCCATTCCTATTGATTGCTCCATTCTTCCAAATATTAATTGAATCATTAATTTTATTTGGTCTCAAAATTTGAATAAATTTTGGGCCACACATATTGATCTTGAGATGGATGATCTATATCATTTTAGCCAATCTATAAATACCAAGGCCATGACACTTTTCTATTAAAATTTTGTGTGAAAAGAATTAATGCCAAATATTTCTAATGAAATTTATAATTTATTCATCCTATTTGATCAAATGTATTGGTGGACAAGGGGAGATGCCATTAGAATGAACACACATTTATAAAGACTCCTATGTCCACAAATAGAGCATAAGCATTTTCAAAATAGTTGTTATATGGAGTATTTAAGGAAGGTGAATGTATTATCCATCTTATTGTATTGATTTATTTGTTTAGTGATTCTAGCTCACTTGAGGGAGAAATCATATAGTGTTAGTTGTTAAATTCATTTTGGATTTCATTTTAATAACATTGTATTAACCCTCTCTATAACATTTTTCTACATAATAACATGTCTGCTTGGGCCACAATCTCACAAACCTCCTTTGGACCTCTTTAAGTCCTCTAGTTAAAAAATCAAACCATATCTTGGTGTTTTATTACTTATTTTTATTATAAATTTCTATATTTTTATTTCTTGATAATTGGTGAAGTCACCTTAAAAATGGAGAAGTCACCCTATGTATCGATGAGTTCATCCTATGAAATGGTGAAGTCACCCTATGGAAAAGTGAGGTCACTTACATAATCAACAAGGCCACCCTATGTATTGGTGATATTTTTTTAAATTATTTTATGATATCTATTTATTTTATAAGAAATGGTGAACCCATCAAAAGAATAGTGAAGTCAAACTAAATATTAGCAATGTCGAAAAGAAAACAATGAATATGAGTCTTTGTTTCTTGTGTTTTTCTCAATAAAATAATGAATTTGAAGAGAAAAATAGTGAACTCAAATTTTAAAATGTGAACTCATCCTATAATCAAAAATATCAAAATAGGTAAATTTGCTTTTTGATGTGTTTTATTGAAATTGATGGAACTCATCTAGCAATCAATGAGATCATCTTGCTAAATGGCAAAGTCACCATGTGGATAATTTTCTAAGAGCTTAAAAGTATTTAAAATAAGTTTCTTAGATATATAAAACCTTTTTTTGAGAACCTAATCCTCTATTTTGTTGTAGAATGATGAGGTCGCTCTGCTAAATGGCAAAGTCACCATGTGGAAAATTTTCTAAGAGCATAAAAGTCTTTAAAATAACTTTCTTGGATATATAAAACCTTTGTTTGAGAATCTAATCCTCTATTTTATAGCTTTTTCTATCCATTTAAATTTTTTTACTTTTAAAAGTATCCTACAAAGGAAAATGTCATCCACATTTGGTATTTAGTTCTTAAAAAAATAAATCACCACTGCCTTTGTGATTTAAGTATGTATTGGTTTGGGTTATTTGTATTTCAATTGTTGCTTTCAAATCATTTTGTCTATGTTCTCCCCTTGCCCACTTTAGGGAGCCTAGGTGACCAAAAGAACATTGATTTACTTGTTTGTGTGACTTACCCAAAAAATATATTTTTTATATGATCTTCTCTTTCCTTTTCATGGGGTTATGAGAATCAAAATAAAAATTGCATTTTTTATTATATTTTATTTCTACTTCATGGGGTGGATTTTGTCACCTTTTCACTAGTATTTAGGGGTGTATTGACCTAAAAAGTGACATATTAGCATCATATCAATCCCATTACCTGATGGGGTATACAAATTAGAGTCACGTCAAAATTATCTTAGTTGGTATGTGCGTAGGATCTTGGTTATATTGTTAGCACTTCACTGAGACCCCAAAAATTGAATTGGTCATGAAGGGACTAGACCCTTTGGTGAATGGACTACAATACCTTACATTAAATTGATGGATTATTATAAAGCACCCAAGTACCACAAGAAATATTGTGTCCATTTAGTTTTGTATTGAAAACTTAGGTTAGAAAGACACGTTTAACATGGATATAACACTAATATAGGGGTGATGGATTAACATCCCCAAATATTGCCTTTTACATATGAACTTTTGAGATAAGGGGGATTAAAAACCCTACCAATAATGTGAAATATTTAGTTAATGAACCTTAAATTTTATCCTCTCAAAAGAAAATATATCGAAAGGATTAAGTGACCATATCATAAGTAATGTCATTTTCCTTGTGATTTATTTGAGTAATTTTTAATAAAAACCATGTTTTATTCACAACCTCATTTGAAAACAAAAACACTGATTTCTTAGACCAAAATAAGATCGAACAAATTTTCACCTATTTACACATTGAGGTGTTACTCTGCCCATTTATATTCTAAATTTGGACTTATTTTGTATTGTGTTAACCTAAACCCTATGTTATAAGGAACTATTTGACCTCCTCCCATTTCCATTTTATACCATTACACTATCCACATTTCCATACCAACCTTGGTCATTTTTTGTAGCATTTATCTCATTTAGTAAGGTTATGCTACCCATTTTGTTTCTGATTTAGACTTGCATTTTCTTGTGCTGAACCAATTCCCAAAATTTGAGATATTTAACTCTATTTTAGTATCATTATGAATTATAATCAAAGACCAACTAAGGTCAAGACCTATTTTCTAAGAAATTATAAATTCTGAAAAACCAAGACCACTTGTCGTCATTCTAATTTTGTTTTGGACTTTGATTTTCTTAAGCCAAACCATATCTTGTGCTAAAAGACTTAAAATTCTTGGGTAAAACACTTTTTAAATCAATTAAAATTTATAAAGACTATTTGACATTGTTACACATTATAAATCCAAACCAAGATCACATTTTTAATGATTTTTAAGACTAAAAACCATACCAATCATGCCTAGATACACTTGTAGTGGGACCTCTTACAACCCTAGTTTCAAAGAAGAACATTTTTATGATCCATTTGGATAAATGTCTTAGAAATTTTGAATATAATAAGGATGGATCATAACACTTGGCTATGTTTTACAACATGCCTCTCACTATAGTATCAAATCAAGTTCAATTCAGTAATCAACTCATAGAATATCAAGACAAAGCTCTCATAAGGCTAATAGAATTAGGAGCTAGGATTCCACTTAATTTTCTAAAATAACAATTGCATACATTTTATTAAGTAGAGGAGAAACCACAAGATCAACCTCCTACTCAAGTTTCAAGACCAACGATTGCTTCATATAGTAAAGGGAAGGGTATATTAGTTGATCCTTCCCAAATTAGTCACCTTATAACATCTACCATTTAGTAAATTGATAAACATTATGCAGATCATCTTGTCATTAAACTAATGGATTTTTTTTTCTATACATTCATTCAAAAACACTGCATCTATATAAAAATATCATTCCCATGAATAGACATAAGAATACCTAGTCAATATTACATTTAATATATATCTTTTATCTCCTCTTGAATAACTCATACTAATTAATTCTTCACAACAAATTCTACTTGATACACAACATACATTTTTCAACCATCAAGATATTCTTGACAATGCAAGATAAGTACCTAATGATTCATAACCACTACCAAATTATTCATAATAGATTTCAAATAATCCACTATCATAGTAGGTAGTGGATTATTTTAAAAACACATTACCAACTTTTTCTAATTTGTAGAAACAACAAGTTCCTCTTACAAACCAACAATGACAACAAGTTCATTTTGTGAACCAAAAATAATAGAAAATTATTCTAAATCACTAACAAATTCCATAGAGACAACAATAGATTTCATTAAACCGATAATATATTCCATATCATTTGCAATAATTCCTTCTTTAAGAATAGAAACATAACACCTATCCCAATTCAAATCCAAACTAATAGTATATCCCTTATCAAATGTAGAATTTAGGATATACGGTGAATATCCATAGTATAACCATGAAAACAAGAGCTAATCCTACTTATTACAATGATAATCAAGTTTAAAAACTCTTGAATACCCAATAAAGTTCCCTCATTTCATTTCAAACCAATCCCAACATTCAAGAATAGAATGATATAAAAGTGATAGTTTTAGACCTACAAATAGGTAAACAAGTAGCCAATAAATCTAAGTTTTATGACATATACCCTTATCCATTTTATGTCATATTTATTCAAATGCATTTCCCACCTCACTTTGAAATTCCTAAATTCAAAAAATACAAATTGAATGGAGATCCAAGATAACATCTATAAGAATTTTTTGTAGCATGCCAAGAGGTAAAATATAATAGTGTTTATTTGTTATGCTTTTTTCCATTAATATTAGGTGGATAATAATTAGAATGGATTTTAAAAATACCTAAGGTATTATTCACTACTTTTAATTACCCCTAAAAATAAATTTTTAACCATTTCTCTTATAGCATAGAACAAGAATTGATAGTTGTTGATTTGTGCAATGCCAAGCATCAATGAGGAGAGAGATTCTTAGCATACTTACAAAGGTGTAGATTTTTGTCTAGTCATTTCTCACATAACTTTCTTGATACACAATTATTTGATATCTTTGCACATAATTTAAATATTGAGCTCACTTATAAACTCAAACTCAATTATGCCAACATTTTGAGGAAATCATTGACAAAGGGGTGAAGATTTAAAAATCACTTATTAGTAAGGATCTCATAAATATATACATTTATATCCTAACACCAATAAAAAACCAAACACAAAATTAAGTTTCAATTCATACCACCATAGTTATAAAGTCGAAGGCCTTTATTAAATATTAAAAAATGGTTGATAATGTGGTTATAGAGGCAAGGAATGTACAAACAATACATACACCATCTATTCAAAATACTCCACCTAGCCCTCATATTTCACTAAAAAGAGCTCCCCATGATGAGGATACTATAAAAACAAATATTTTAATAACCTCTAGGAGCCCATTGAAGCTGTATTCCAAAAGTTAGTAACAACCAATATGATCATTTGGCCCATTCCAAAACCCTTTCCATAGGACTAGCCTAAACTAACATGGATCATGATAATGAGTATTGTGAGTACCATTTCATGGTTATTAATTCAATCTATAGGCACATACAATTGAGGCATATCATTGAAAATTTGATTGAGGATGGGGAAATTTATTTGGAAAATAGAATACCCAACACCAATTAGGAGATAAGAATATACAAGAACCCCTTTTCCAAGCATAATAATCAACAACAATGAACTAATTAGAATAGAAGATAAGGCCAACATCAATAATAAAGAAAGACCAAAGCTAGAACCCAAACAACTATAATCAAGATCATGATACCCAAGCCAACCAAGTTTTTTATAGAAGAGTTTCTAATGATTATAATAATACCATGGGGTGTATTACTAAAAATTATGTTACCAATATCAAACTCACTCCTTGTAGGCCAATTAATACTCATCAAAAGACTAATTATTATATTTTGAGACCACCACCTTTGACCATTGGTAATTATATCTTAGGTTATATCAACTTGATTGTATAATGACTATCATGAATTACCATTCCTCAACCTTCACCAAATTCCTCTAGTTTAAGTAACCCTTTCCCAACTCAAAATAACATAGTCATAACTAGATGGCCAAAAGTTACTAGCTAAGGCCCTTTTCCTTATTTAAATTGTAATACCAATCCCAACCCTATGTGATATTCTATGCCACCAAAATCCAAGCCATCCCATCCTTATACTAAGAAGCCATTTAATATTGGTGAACTAAGTAAAATGTGTACACAGATATCCATCTTGGACCTCTTGTGAATTTATAAAGTTTATAGTACCATATTAAATGAATTTATTAAATAATCTAAGGTGTTTAATGAAATTGATCCAACTAAATTCTAAGTTCTTGTGGGACATTTTTCTTCATGCCAACAACTCACATTTGACTAATGAGACATGTAATCCCTTGGTCCCCTACATAATAACTTTATGTATATTGAAGTTGTAATTTCCCATCACAAAGTAAAGTGGGTTCTTATAGATATAGGTTTAGGTTTAAACATAGAATCATTAAAATTTATCTAAAATTTGGGATACAAAGATACATCTATACAATTATAGATGATTGCAATCAAGCCTTATGACAATGTAGAGATAATCTGTAAGAAAAATCTATTTACCTATCATTTTTGGGCCTATCACCCATGATACTATGTGTCATTTTCTTGACATAGAATTTCCTTATAATCTACTTATGGGTTATCCTTCAATCCATGAAGTAAGATATGTACCTTGTACCTTGCATCAATGTAGTAAGTTACCTCACTCTGGGTTGGAGGTCAATATCCATGGTGGTATTCAACCATATCAATATTTCAAACATATAGAGGTAGAGTATGAGAACTATAAATATTGTCCAAGAAATGATTTTTTAGACAACAAGAAGAAATAAAAGGCTCCTAAACCTCTAAAATCCATCTATATTTATCCTAGTAACCTTGCCTCCACTTCTTCCAATCCACATTTTGAGAATATTTCTACTCATTTTATCATTGAAGATGAGGGTATTTCCACATAATTCATTCATGATTCTTTCCATGTTGTAAATCTACTAAAATATCCTAAGTCATATGGATAACCCAAACTATCTCTAGCAAGCCCAAAATGATTTTGAAAAATAAATCTAAATCTACTCTATAAGAGCCACTCATATTTATACCAAATAAATCACCCAATCTAGATCAGTCCATTAATACTAAAGGAGGTTGGTTTTATGGTGATGGTTTTTATAATTGATTTAAAAGTGATAAATACCCCATACAAAATAGAACCATGGACCATATAGACTATCAATGAAAAGGATTATGGATAGAAACCCAAGGTATTCTTGAGTCAATATCTGCAACAACACATATAGAAAGTTGAGGACTTGGATTTACACCACTTGAAGGTGACCCCATTGAGTTGTAAAGTGATAATAATTTGTTGGCTGAGGAAGAAACTTCAGACAATGATGCAAATTCCCATTATAACACCTATAATGAGATTTTAAACACCAAATTATTTGATACCAATGTAATTATTACCATATTCCATGTTATGCTCTTTCCCTTAATCATCTTAGCCTAATTTATTGGGACTATCAAGAGTCAACTATATCATTGGATGATTTATAGAATGAATAATATATTATCAAATTCCTAGGTCTTAGAGATAGATTGCTAGCTAGTGATAATAAACAAGGATTTGACTTCCAATTATATCTTTTTGCCTACTTTGAAGAGTAGGATAACTTCCTTTGTCATTAAAAAATTGAAAAATTGAGATCTTTAGGTAAAAACCTTTTTGAGTCACCTTTAGATTAGGGAAAAATTAAAAATAAAGACAAGTCCATATTTGAAAACCTATTTCATGCACCTTTGGATGGGGAAATTTGTTCATCTACAATAGAAGATTAGAGTCCTCCTAGTCCAAGCATTACCATTGGTTCTAGTATTAGTTCAAAAGAGATTAGAATCTTCACATAGTTGGTTTAATATTTCCTAGAAAAATTTGTCAATTGGACACTACCAAAAAAGGTAGATTTAGATTCTTTTTACATGGGTGGGTCCTATATCTCCCAAAGCAATAAAGAAGATCAATTCCATTCACTTTAAATTATTTTGGAGGGTGGATATACAATTTTTTTAGAAGATACAACATAAGTTAATGTTGGTACATATGGTGACCCAAAGATAGTTGACTTAGGTACATCCCTCACTACCAAGGAGTGTGAGTTCATCATTACTATCCTAAAGGAATTAATTGATTATTTTGCATGGTATTATTCCAACATACTAGGTATAAACCCTTATTTAGTTGTGCATCAACTTGTGGTGCATCTAAATGATAAGATAATAAAATAAAATCTTCAAAAAATGCATCCACACATAACTATATTTGTTAATAAGGAGCTAGAAAAGTTATTTGGATCTAACTTCATCATAACACCAAATTATTTTGAATGGATATCTAATATTGTGATATTTAGCTAGAAATAATAGGGCTTTCACTTATGTACTAAATTTAGAGACATCACCAAAGCATGCTCAAAATATGATTTGCCTTTGAAAAACATTGACATGATAATATATTTAACATCAAGATATGATATGTTATCCCTCATAGACAACTTCTTAGGATACAATTAGATCAAAAGTACACATGAATACATGCATAAAATAACATTCAACACTCCATGGGGGATATTTTATTATCAATTCATGTCATTTGGCATGAAAAAAATTGGTAAAACCTATCCATGTGCCATGAATGTCATCTTCCATGACATAATGCATGACATCCTTGAAGACTATGTTGATGATATCTTGGCTAAATACAAAACATGATTAGGACAACCTAACATTCTATGAATAATATTTGAGAGACTTCATGAATACAAGGTGTGTCTAAATATAAAAAGAGAATGTTTGGTATCACTTCAATTAAACTAATAGGGTTCTTTTTTTCACACCAGGGCATCAAAGTTGATCCTGTTAAAGTTAAATACATTGTGGAAATGCCTCCACCATAAAATCTAAAACTTTGTAGCTTTCAAGGCAAGATTCATTCTATTTGGAAATTCATTTCTGATTTGGATAACAATTTCCACTCTTTCACTCACCTTTTGGAGAAAGGTGTTAAATTTTAGTGGGATACAAGTTATCATTGACCCTTCAAGGAATTGATTACCTACTTGGTTAATGTAGTAGTTTGTATGCCACCTACACTAGGCCAATGCTTTATTTTTTACCTATTAGTGATAAAACATGCATTAGGGGAAACAATGGCTTAGCATGCTAGTCAAGTTAAAGAACATGCAATCTACTATCTGAGTTAAACATTTGTTACTTATGAGAACAATTACTCATTAATAGAGAAATATTTTTTATCTATGGTGTTCATTTCCTAAAAGTTACATCACTACATGTTAAACAATGAGACTATTGTTATTGTAAAGGTTGATATGATTAAATACCTATTATCTATGGTAACTCTAACATGTCATATGGCCAAGTGGGTAATGATGCTAAGTAAATTTAAGACCTAACATTAAAATTAAAAGGTCATCAATAGACAAGTTCTCATAGACCAAATTGCCTAATCTCCTCTATTGTATATGTAATCACTTAGATTTAATTTCATATATGAGTCAATTGTGACTTTAGAGGTAGCTACTATTGATTCCAAATAGTGGATATTGTATTTTTATGTCTCATTCACATCACATGGATCTAGGGCTGGGATCTTACTCATTACACCATAAGGTCATCTCATTCCCAAGGTAATTCATATTGGTCTACATTACACTAACAACATGGTGAATATGAAGATGTCATTGCAAGACTCTATCTCATCGTATAGTATAACATTTAGTAGTTATGGTATATGGGGATTCCTATTTAATAATTAAATAGGACATAAATTAGTACAAATAAAAATGATGAGAAGTTGGTACCTTATGATAATATGGTAGAAAAGATCAAATCACATTTTTAATATCTTAAATTTGTTCAAATACGAAGGGCCAATAACTAATTATCTAATGCAATGGAAAGTATTGGATCCATGCTAGCAATGGATGATAGTGTTAAAGAGTATTAGTTTATCATTAAGAACCTTCTTCAACTAGATCACTAATAAATGGATTCAAAAATGCTAACATTGTTGGTCCTGATATTCCTTGGTACCAAAACATTTATAAATACCTTCATGATCACATTATTACTTCAAACCTATCATGAAACCAACATAAATCCTTCCTCCATAAAACCACCTATTATATTTTACTTAGAAATGTGTTCTATCATAGGGGTTATAATAGAATGATACTTCATTATTTATCTTTAAGAGAATCCCAATTAGGGTTGAAGGAAATGTAAGAAGGAATTTTGGGGGATTACACTAGTGTTTTATTCCTTACCAAGAAACTCCTTCAAATCAGGTATTACTATCCCATAATGGAGATAGATGATTGCAAACATGTGAAGAAGTGTGATGTTTCTCAACAACACAGTGATTTGATACATGCTTCTTCCTTGACATTCTACTTGATAACTATACCATGGAAATTTTATTTATACTTGGGGACTTAATATCATATGGAAAGTAAACCCTACTTCCTCAAATGGCCACAAGTGCATCCTAACTACCACAAACTACTTTACCAAGTGGATAAAAGTTATTCGCTTCATATATATAACTAGAAAACATATATCCTAGTTTATTCATTACCATATAATTTTCCTCAATGTAATTCCCTCAATAATTTTTACAAATAATGGTGGCCCATTCAAAAATAAACATGTTAAGGACCTCTATTCCAAATTCCAAATCAAACATAAAAAGTCCACAGTCTTTTACCCTCAAGGTAAAGGCCAAGCTGAGGTATCCAACAAAACCATTGTCAAAATCCCAAAAAATATTATAAATGAAGTTATTTATGATTGTAATCTAAAATTATTTCATGTCATATGGTATTACCATACCAGTACTCATACACCTACAGGTGGTACACACTATTCCCTAGTTTTTGGTTTTAAGACCGTTATTCCTATCGAGTCAAGTTTCCCTCTCTATGCATTTGTATAAAGAATTTTTCTATGATGAAGAGTATAGAGAGTCTAAATTTTAATATTTAAATCACTTAAATGATAATAAAAAATAATCATTGGACCATTACGATCCTATCAAAATTGGTTATACGATAGCTACAACTAATGTCTTCTTCCCAAAGAAATTGAAATTGGTGATTTGGTGATAAAAGAGAATCAAAAGAACACCAATAATAAATAAAAGAACAAGGGTCAGTTTTAAGAAAATTTAATTGGTCCCTTTATTATTATTAAAAATTATGGTTTTGGATAATATAGATTGGATACACTAGATGGACAAGATCTCAAAGAAAACATGAACATAATACATTTGAAATGATACTATGTTTAACTAAAAATGAACCATTATATATAGGATCCCTCACTTGGGGGCACCATTTTCACCTTAATTATTTTACCATATCATTACTTGGACCATTATTTTTTCATTCCCTATGCCATTCCTATTACCAATCATGATCCCGATTACAAATAAGTGTTACAAATAGATTCAATGACTATTATTCCAAAGGCACTTCAATAATGATCAATATAAATAGCTTATGTGTATATGAGTGTTTTAGGGTATTTTTTGGGACCAACATACCCTAATTTTTCTAAAATTTGGGACTATTAAGAAACCCTAAAATTTAAACATGAAGGTTTTGTAGGCTAAGATCATTTGTAGAATTTGAAGATCATCTACTTTGTTAAAAATGGGCTTACTTGGTCTTATTTTATTTTAATTTGGACTTACATCACCAATGAATGTTATTTATGAATTTTATTTGTATGTTCTATGGTGTTTGTCCCTAAAAATTTCATATTATAAAACCCTAGCTAAACCCCTCATTTGAATTCAAATATTGGTTGGAGCCAAATTGGTAGGAACCCTTTAAAATCTATTTTAAAACCTAAGTATAAATTTCACATTTTAAGCTTAGTCATGGTTTTTAACACAGCTAAGACTTAAGCCTAAAATTATTTATCCATTTTATTTCTTCTTTTTAAAAGTTACTTTTATGTTTAACTATATTTGATTTGTAGGATCTTTTTATTATGTCCTAACTTAGCCTAAGGTTTTAACCCTAAGGCTCCAAAATATTTATTAATATGAGTGAGACCTTAGTCTTAACCCCTTAAGCACAAGTCTCTCTTATATTTATGGTCCTAACTTAAATTTATTGCATCTTGTAGGATCCAACAACTTACACTTTATCGTGGTGCTTGATCCAATGGTGTGAGGGAATCCTGATAGAATCTTGCATATAACCCATTGGACCAATCACATTCAAGCCTTTGAATTGATATCAATGGCCCTAGATTTATTAGAAGGACACAATCAGATGGATTGAAGAAAATTGGAAAGGTTAAAGGGAAATATAAGGCCCAAAATATTTACATGCATCATGTTGCATTCAAAAACTAAAATCAAATGGGTCCCACCTGACAAAGTGACCAACCACAATCAAGCTCCTTGATCATGATCAAAAGATAATTATTCATCATGGATTTTGATCCAATAGAGTGAATTAAGTCCAAGATATTGGGAGGCCTCATAGATGTGCCAAGTGGCATTCTCACACTAGGTTATAATAATTTGATGAGATTAAAATTGACATTTGTGTGACTGTTAATTGATATCCACAAGGACGTATTTGACATCTATAAGAATTTCAACTTTAATCCCATCAATTTAAAACTTTTTTATCCTAAAAATTAACATTCACATAACCATAATTTAATGTCCATGAGGATGCATTTGATGTTTGTGAAACCATCAAATTTAAGATGATGAATTATTGTGCTTAGGGTCAAAATACACTCCCAAATCTTTTAAGAAGGCTCAGAAATGGATTTATAGGCTAAGAAAAGTGCTAAAAAAAATTCTCAAACATTATAGGTCTTCAAATTACAAAATATGGAAATGGTCTTACGATCTAAGTATGCAAAATAAACTTAGTCTAAGTCTATACTTTAAGATCCTTATGACATTTTATTCAAATGCCATGAACCTTAAATTATAGACTCATACTAAGCCTTATTTTGAAAAGAGAGTCCTTATAGCATAAAATTTAGACCAAATGCATCTGGCTAAAGGTTTTAATGTGTTTTGTTAATACAATAAAATCTTATGTGTTATTGGGCCATTGTGTCTTGTTAATCCTTTTGGGCATATTTTAAAGCCTTGGAATAATTATTCTAGACCAATGCATACATTATGTTTATTAAACATGACATAAACATTGGCTTAAGAATATTTAAGCCATGGACCCCTTGCATATAAATTTGAAAACTTAGGCATAAACCCCTTAGCCTAAGGTTTATTTTTCACTTGATAAGCAAAATAAACCTTAGTCTAAGAGACTTAATCCTAATTCATAGTCTTAATAATGTGCTAACTTAATGTTTGAGCATTTGTCCAGATCAACAACATGCACATTATCACTTAGTTTTGATCCAACAATGCAAAGTCACCCAAGGACTTTTCAATGAGGCCCAAAGAACTTGAAAACTTGATGCATGGTGAAAGTGTATTTGAGGCCAAATTGGCAAGATGATTTGATGGTTCATCCTTCACCACTGGATTTCAATCTAATCACATGAGGAAACTCATGAATTTTCAAAGACCTATGAGCTCACCATGTGGACAATGCTCATTCGACAAAGGATTAAAAAATATTTAGAACATAGAGAAGACACTTAAGGTGCCAAGTGTCTTGACCATGGGTTTTACAATTGAAATAACTAATCATGGCCAAGGGCCTAGATTATAATATATGGATCACACTAATCCAAGATTTTGATCTTATGGTACAAAATGAAGAAGGTATTTTAAATACCAATGATTAGTGTTCAAATGGAATTTATAAAAATGCCTAGATATATTACACTATTAAATCTCCAAAACCCTAGACCTTGCATAAAATTAACGCAAATAGACTTAATTGGTCACAATTCAATCAAAATAAATCTTAATTATGATTTTTTTAGTGCAAAAGAGCTTCCACAAAGACCATTTGTTAATAGTACAAGCAATTTGTATGAATAGAAATAATGGTGGCCCAAAGATAATAGTTGAAGGAGGAAATTGACCTTTCTTTGTCAATGGATAATGAGCGTTGAATCTTCAAAGACATTGAATTGTATACTACATCCCTAAATATCTCAAGTGTTACGAACTAATCCAAACTCTTCTTCATGATCAAGGAATTAAAGACCATCACAAAATATGAGCAAATAATTGCCATAATAAACTAGAGGCACTATGACCTGGTTATAGTCTAGATGGATGGCCTTCACCACACCATGACAAAACCTAAGGTACTACACTGTATTGACATCTTTACTCCCATCTTTGTTGGCTATAAAATTGATAATGAATGGATCATTAGGGAGGGAAGCTCTAAGGAAGTAACATATATTTCTCCTATAGAATTTGAGAAATATTATAAGTTCCCTCTTCCTCATGTGGATTTAGCTAAGATTAAGGAGTGGATAAGAAACCATGATTTGGACTCTATCCTTAGACCTTGGATGCACTGAGGTCCTCACATCTTCAAGGATTTTGAGGGTAAAATACCAGTAGTCTAATTTAGGGAGGGCATTCAGGTAATAATGACCTTGTTGAACTAAGCCTTTAGATCCCCCTCAACCACTTATGTAAATAAAATTTGGGTCTCATTCGTCCATTTCATGGGGGATTAAAATCTTACCCCTCAAATTAGATATTTAATCAGTGTCTTCCTCATTAAGCAATTCACTACCATAAAAAGGAAGACCTCTTAGTAGTTTTATATGATGTCATACCTGTTAGATGACCTTCTTGACTCAATTACCTTACCTAAGATTATGAATAGACCCCAATTGGCAATACCATCATTTCACACCACTATTCCAATTTGCATTTCTTTAAGTATAAGAATCACATGCAGTTTATTTGTGACTGCCTATATCCAACCATAGTTAAAACCATCACCAATGTTTCCATGCCTAGTGTTCACCCCCTAATCAATAAGTATATTAAATTGATGGGTGACATATGGTATTACACTAACTTCATGATCATCATAGTTGAAGGGATCATGTCCCAACCCTCCCAATTACCAGTGTATGTTCCTGGCAAGCTAGTTAAGCAAGAAATTGCTTACCAATTCTTGCATGGCCTTGATGGCACTTGAAAAGAAAAGAAGAAAGGTCTTATCCACCCTTTCCCTCTAATTATAGGAAGGAATATACTCTAATATTGGAAATAGATTGAAATAATGGCAAAAAATTGAGATTCATTTGGTTTTCAACTTGATGAACTTAAGATGTGGGATCATAAGGGTATAGTGGTCAACCACTTGAAGGACAAGAAGATCTTAAAACCTAAATATTTTCATCAACTTAGTGTTTATGACACCATTTATATCAAATCCAAGAATTATAAAGAAGTACTATCCAAGATATAAGGCCACAACATTAAGCTTGAATAAAGGTTAGACACAGATAATAATCTATTAGGAGAAGCTTGGAAAATGAATCCTTTATAGTACCATTTATTACCTGGTCCATTTTTGATAGCTCAAGAGCAACCCCAAATAGAAAAACCCTAGCCATAACCTCAGGGGTAGCCTAAAAAATAGCAAGATGAGCAAGGTAAAGGCAAGGATAAATTGGGAGAAGTAATATTAGATGAGAGACTTGGGGAAGGACCCTCAGCTTTAACATTGACCCAAAATCTACCATCCCCAATTTAATACATAGACATGATAGCCTTGGAACCAAAAAAGACACTCAAAGGTGCCCTCAAAGAGCTTGTAGAGGGTTGTTTATTATATAAGGAGGTGGATCCCCAAGAAGATGAAGAAAAATAGCTTGTCCTTATGACATCCTAGGAGAAGAGGAAGGTAGAGTTAGCATTGGTTCCTATGGGGGCAAAAAAAAGGCCAAGATTAACCTTCTCTCACCCCACAAGTGAGGTAGATTTGTTCAATGATGAATTTCCTATTCATAGACTAGTCATTCCTAACTGGTTTATTTATGGGAAACTAAAAAAGATTCCCTTCCTTTCCCATTCATGGGCCATGACAAGGGTTTCTAACATCAAGTACATGATGACATGAAACCATAGATCAAAGATATGGTAAAATAAAAATAAGAATGAATAATTATGGTTTCATAAGGACCAAACATTAAGAAGATAGATGCTCTGAAAGCATCTAGCAACTCAGGTGTGGAGGTCCTAGAACCTCCCAATTTCAAGAAACTAGTTACTACATTCCACTTCAACCCTAAAATAGATGGGTTGGAAAGGGTTATAACCAAGACAACTATGGTTAGAATAGAATAATTCACCTTTCAAAAGGTGGAACCCTTTGTGGGATTAACCCTAGTGAGAGGATAGTAGCTTGACAAAGCTACAATTCATGAGAAGGATGTACAAATTCTAATTGAGGCCCAGTCTACACAAGATAAAGCTAGGGTCTAGGGGATGAAGCAAAGAATCCTAAATTTGGAAAGGGAAAAAGAAAACCTACAAACATAGGTAATTGTATTAGTACCAAATGCCATGACCAAGATGCTTGATGAGTTATTCTTTGACATGTTTGAAGAACTGAAAGCAATGAAACTAAGGTAGATTGCATTAGAGGGATAGAGTGCATTGGTTAATAATTTGATCACCTAGTAGTAGGCCTCAAAAGATAAATTCTCAACATTCAAGAAAGGAGGTAGATCCTAGGCTATAAAACCATCATTTTGGGACACTTGAGCATGGTTTTGGGAATTGTGGTGGACAAAGTTCAAAGTTTAAGTGCATGACACAATGGTTTGAAAAGGGTCCTAAAAGAGGATAAAGAACTAATAACAAGAATTTAAAAAATTATTGGGACCATGATTATAGAGCCTACATAAAACAATGACCTCGAAATCATAAGTGATGAGGAATTTAAGAATAGGGCTACTTTGGTAACCCAAGAAATCAAAGGAAAAAGCTAAGACAAATCTGGGATTGATAACAATAAAATCCTAGACATGATATTCAATGTAGGAGAAAGGATAAACAGAGATAGGAGCATTAGAGAAGTAATGGCCAAGAATGACAGAGAATTTGATGACTTGGTTAATTAAGAGGAGGAGAAGATCCTAAAGCCTATTGTGGATTTGGAACTAATTGATGAGCATCATGCAAAAGCCATGAGCATCCTCTTACAACATAAAATAGAGGGCCCACCAAAAAATTAGATAATATTCTATTTTGTAAACTTTTTAACATTTTGAAATAGGATATTCTATTGTAAAGGCATATGCTAGTTTGTTAGCATATTTGCCTCTAGGTCAGTATGATTGTGAAAAGCATGTGTATTTTAGAAATTGCAAGGACAATTATCCTTACTTTGTACACCTATATTTTGTAACTAATTGATATATAACCTGAATTTCCTATAAAAGCATGTATTACCATTTATAAAAGGGAGAGACATCTTAGCAAATTTTTACAACTTAAATAAACTAATATAATCAAGGGAATTCTACAAATATTGTCTATGTTTGATGTGTTAATTTTCCTTTTATCTTTTCTCTCAATTGCTAGTTAAGGTCTTGAATTTGAATGGTGTTTTGAAATTTGGAGTTATATCTTTGTAATCACAAGGTTTATAATTTGTGCAAAATGATAGATTAGCTAAAATATATTTGTTTCTCCTTCATTTTCATTTTAATCTATTTTCAAATATGCATGTGTTATTTGATAATGGTAGTATATCCTTAAATAATAACTGGTTCTTACTTGTGATTCTTCACACTTCAGTTTTAGGTTCATTATAAATATCCACTTAGATTAGTCTGTAGCTTAAATTTGGAGTGTAATTCACTAAGTATTATCATATATTCTTAATAATTCAAGAAGAATAGACCAAGATGGCTCAAAACCACCAAGTTATATAAATATTATGGAATAGTTTATCTTGCTCTACTGCTATTTCACCACAGGCAACTAGATTGTTGAAACCTACAACTCATGCCTTTAATTTTCCAAATTCTAAAATGATAAGTTTTATTTAAACACTAAGATAATATATGGTTCATTTAGAATAATCAATAGGAGAAGTGCCATTGGCACTATAAGAAGGGCCAGGTATTGAATTCGTTTATTCTTCATTAATCTTGGTCTATTTTATTTAACAATCAATATATGTTTATGTTTTAGAGTGAATTACTTGCTTAGGAGTATAAATATCATTGATATTTACTTTTTATAGCACATCTTTTTACTTTGAATTTATTTAGGCATTGATACTTGTTTCTAGTAAATTTAGATTTAACTTTGAAAATCCATACTATCTGAGGTTAGGATGGCTTGTTTTGATCAATGGTGGGCATATATTTCATAGATATGAGTTCCTTTAGTCTTAGACATGTAAAGATATACCATATTTATATATTTGAATGCATATTTTAGATAATTCAATAAAAGATCAATGTCCTTTGTAATTTTTCAGGCCATCTTTACAAGATAAGCTCAATGTGCAAGTCTAACTCTTGTTCTTTATAAAAGTTAACTTGATACATCATATTTTAGGTAGGATATTCAAATTTTAAGCTATAATTTCCTATGATTAGAACAAGATCACACTCAAAAACTAGAGAACCTTTTCTCAAACTTGAAGTCTATAGAAAATATAGATGTGACAAAAGAAGATGCAAAAGATCTAAGTCCCTTCCAAATTCACCCTACTAAGGTAATTTCACATTAAATCCACATCCAATTATGGTCTAGCTAGGAGAGTATTCCATCAATGTACTAGGTGTGGTACATGACCTCCCACATAACACTGAGAAGTATTTGCCTACATTTAGTCCAACATGTATACTAACTCTCGAGGAACATAAAAAGTTGTATAAAGCTACCTTAAGATTATTGAATGTAGTGAAAGAGGATGTAGCTTGCAAGTTATTCCCATTTACATTTAAATATGTTTCTTATGAATGGTTTTTAACTTTCCTAATAATAATCACAAGCTGGGATGATTTCAATAATGTGATCATAAATCAATTTGGTAAGATTGTTAGTCCTTATGTTATCTACCATCAGTTCACCACTATTATAAGATATGAAAGTGAGCCTATTATGTCCTTATTCTAGAAAAAATGTGTAGCAGGACCATAGACCCCTATAATCTTGATGATGTCTTAACTTTAGAGATTTACAAAAATGCAGTAGATCCTATGACCTTTGTGTTTTTGAAGAGATCCATGCCATCCACAACATCATTAGATAGAGCCTATGCTAAAGTAGTAACCATCAATGATCAGATGAAACCCAAAGGGTAAATGGCATATTCTATTCCAAACATGAACCCCCAAATGCCTATGATGAACTTATTCCCAAATAACAATTAAAATATCCTAGCATTAAACCATCTCCCAAAATTAACTCAATTTCCATTGAGTCATGTATCTCCCAATTGAAATTTAAGATTCTTAAATCATCCTACTAATGGCTTCAATACAAGTGATTAAAGGGATTTGGTGCCAATTAATGGTGCTACTAAAAACTAGGTACATAACTCTAAAACTCCTAAAAATGAGAATGAATCTATCTTAAAAATGGTCTAAAATTTGAGTAATTATTTCCTTTAGTTGCAAAAACAAGTTATAAAAACTAATAAAATATTAGGTAGAAACTTCAAATTTCAAAGGTATAATAGGCCAACTAATAGGTTTCAGAATGATAGTTTTCATAATAATAAGAATAATGAGCCATCTTCTATAAATAACACTATGTACATTAACCCCACTGATATTGCATTACCTAACTATTATAGGGTAAATTACACATCCAAGCATGGGGAGATGAATTGTATAGAATTTTACAAAGTTTTGAGGCTTTCCAAGAGGAATTAGATACATTTTAAGTCATTTATAATAAAGTGGTGCAAGTTATTTTGGATCTAAGTCACCTGATCAAGCATTCATGGTGAACACCTTTGATTTCCCTTTTCAAGAGGAAAATGAACCTGATGAGATCCCTAAGGATATTCAATCCTTTCAAAATTTCTTGAAGAAGACATATCCCTTGAGTAATAGGGATTATAGGTATCCTTTGACTACCTCAACACCTCCAAATAATTTTGGAACTCCTCCAAATACTTCTTCAAGAAAAAATCCTTGAGCCACCTAAAGGGAGTACCACTAAACCTAGCATTGAAATTCCTAATTCTTCTAGGACTAGTTATAACATAGTTGAGGACATGAAAAAGATAAAATCTAATATCACTTTGCATGAAATTATGTAGATTATAGAGAAAAGGGACCTTCTAATAGAATCATTGTCAAATAAGTCTAATAATCCACCATAGACTAATCATACCAATGTGACTGTGCATAAGACCAAGGCTGAGTCTCCTTCTTTCTTGCTTACAGTCAAGATGTTTGGTAAAAAATTACATAATTTTTTATTAAATTTAGGATAGTATACCAATATCATGGCTATGGTTATATGTAAGCAACTTGGCCTAACTCCCATTAAGTCTGATAGGGTTGTCACCCAATTGGATAAATCTAGAGTTAGGGTAATAAGGGAACTTTTAAATATACATATGTAACTAGCTTTTGAGCCTAGGGTGAAATAATTCATTGATATTAAATTTGTTGATATACCTAATGTTTATGTAATATTATTGAGTAGGGAATGGATAAAGGATTTTAATGGTTACATGTCCACATATTTCTCACATCTGTTGCTACCTTAGAAAGGGGTTCCTAATCAAATTAGGGTTGAAAGAGAGCAAAAAATGAATCATATGATAACTAAGTACAATGTTGTAAATTAAAGGGTCAACAAAATTGACTTGAACTTAGGGGTTTTAACTCTAGAAGATGATAAGTTATGTGATCCAAATAATACTCATGTTGTTCCTGGACTGTGGAAATTGCATTTTGATGGTGTTAGGTGTAATGCTAAATCAGGTGTTGGTATTATTTTAACTGACCCCAATAATAAAAAATACCATGCTTATTATAGGATCCAATTCCATTGTACCAAATACTTTTCTAAATATGAATCCCCTATCTTTGGCTTATAATTTGATATAAAGAACAAGGTCAAAGAACTACTAGTTGTTGGAGATTCAGAACTAGTGATTAGTCAAGTTAGAAGCAAATACCAATGTAAGCTATTATACCTAAAAAGGTATAAGTTTAGGGTTTGGGATCTGATTTAATAATTTGATGCCTTTGGAATAATTTCTATTCCAATGGGAGAAAACTAATCTATTGATGAGTTGGCATCTACTGCAACCAACCTCATGCCCAACCAAGACTTCCTTAATTTCAACATTGAGTTAATCCCTTGTCTTTCAATGCCTGATAATGTAAACCATTTTCAATTTTTAAATGATGAACTTTATATATTAGATTTAAGACAAATTATAGATAATTTAATGCTCAAATTTTTTATGAGGCTAATGAAAATACATCTAGGGATGAAAAATTTGATAGCAAGGTCATTCAGTTGAATGACAACAAAATCCCTAAGGGGATGATTGCTCTAAAAAGACTGTTTGATTAGGAAAAATTGGTTGAGGTTTCCAAGGTTCCCAAGGTATGTTGGAAAGATTATAATTCTATTGACATTGGTCTCCAAGGTCAACCCTAGTCAATAAATGTTGGGAATGCCTCTACAAACTTTAAGAATAAGAAATCCAAGGAACTCCTTACCCAATACAATGATGTCATAGCATGGTCCTATGATGATTTAAATATCTTTGATCCTAGAGTCATCACTCACACCATCCCTTTGAAGGAGAATTGTAAACCCTTTAGGTAGAAATAGAGGCCTTTAAACTCTATTTTAGAACTAATGATTTTTAAAGAAGTTAAAAGGCTTCTAGCTGCTAGGATAGTCTTCCTCATTAGACATTCTACTTGGGTGGCTAATTTGGTGTCGATCAGGAAGAAGAATGGTGAGATTAGAATTTGTATTGACTTTAAGAACTTAAACAAAGCATCAAAAAAGGATAACTATCCCCTTCCTTCCCTAGACCAAGTGATTCAAGTTATTTTAGGTTCAGCTATGATGTATTTTCTTGATGTCTTTTTAGGTTACAACCAAGTGTTGGTTGATAGAGAGGACATGATGAAGAGGACATGATGAAGACAAATTTAAACACAAAGTGGGGTACCTTTGCTTACAAGATAATTCCATTTGAGTTAATCAATGTAGGATCCACCTTTCAAAGAGCTATGGACCATGTCTTCCAAGGCCTAATAGGTAAATACATCATTATTTATATGGATGATCTAACATTTTTGTTTAAAAATAGAGAAGATTACTTCATGCATTTACAACAAGTTTTTGAAAAATGTAGAAGGTATGGCATTTCCTTAAACCCAAAGAATAGTATCTTTTGTGTGACTAAAGGAAAATTACTAGGTCATGCTATAACCAAAGATGGGATCTCTATAGATCCTGAAAAAGTGGAGGCCATATCTAGAATATAACCTCTTAATAGTAAGAAAGTGAGTCATTATTTGGTAAAATAAATTTTGTAAGAAAGTTTATTTCTATTTTTGTAAAAATTGTTAAACCATTGAATGACATGTTGAACAAGGATGTCAAGTTCACATGGAATGAAGATTCTAAAAAGGCATTCAATAATATCAAGGAGGCAATTATCCAAGATCTAATCCTCATACGTCTTGATTTCTCAAGGGACTTCTAACTCTATTCCTTTGCATCTAACCACACTATGGATATAGTGTTAACTCAAAAAATTGAAGGGTGTGACCACCCAATTGCTTTTATGAGTACTAATTTTAAGAATTCTAAGTTAAATTATTCATTGATTGATAAACAGGCATATGCATTAGTTAAGGTAGTTAAGAAATTCAAGCATTATATCCTTAGAAATAAGATACATGCTATATTATTTGACTCTTCCACCAAACTTATGTTAAGTCAGAATGAACTTGGATAATGAAGAGGTAAGTGGATGTCATTTCTATAGAAATATGACTTGGAAATGAAAACAACAAAATTGGTAAGGTGCCAAGGTTTGATCTAGATGATTGATAATACTAACCTTAGGCTAAGCATTATGCAAGTGGATTAGTAAAATTTTCAAGCTAATGAATGGTATGATTCAATCATACATTTGATAATTAATGGTAATTATCCTTTAGGCCTATTTAAGTATCAAAAGAGGGCCATGATATTTAAGCCAACCCACTATTTAATTAATAATGGGATCTTATATAAAAGAAATTTATTTGAGATGTGTCTCACAAGAAGAAGCCACCCAAATCATGAGTACCTTTCATGAAAATATAGGTGGTGGACATCCATTTGGGAGGACCACAACCCATAAAATTATTAGAGATGGATACTATTGACCAACTATTTTTAAGGATGCTCACAAGCATGTGAGGGAATGTCACTCATATCATTTTTTATCACCAAGGAGCCAAAGGCAGCAATGCCTTTGTAACCAGTCATGATTAGCAAGCCCTTTGCTCAATGGGGGTTAGACTTTGTTGGGGTAATCAACCCCAACTCATCTAAAGGTCACAAGTATGTCCTGACTACCACACACTATTATACAAGATGGACTGAAGCTATAGCCACTAAATAATGCAAGACTGAAGAGGTGATCAACTTCTTAGAAGAAAACATTCGTACTAGGTTTGGAACTCTAGTCTCTCTAATATGTGACAATGGGTCAAAATTTATATCTATAGAGATGATAGAACGGGCTTATGATAACGATGTTACTCTCAAGTTTGCATCCAACCATTATCCCCAGGTAAATGGAGTCTCTAAACCTACAAATAATAACCTAATGAAGGTGATTAAGAAATATGCTAGAGACAAACCCAAGAATTGGCACAAGTTACTTAAATTTGCACTTTGGGCTGATAGGATAATAGTCAAGAAAGATTTGAGAGCCTCACCATTCCTATTGGTGTATGGACAGAAACCAATGTTTCCTATCACTCTTAAGTTTCCCACATATTGATTTATCTAGGAATATAATGAAGAGAGCTAAGAACTAGCTAACTCAATATTTATGGACATAATTTAGATGAAAGATGTAAGGGATAAAACCTTTGATGATTTTAGTAGACATCAAACCATAGTCAAGAGGTGGTTTGAAAAAAGTTCTAAAATCAAGGTGTTTAGATAGGGAGACCTAGTCCTCGTTTGGGACAAAGCATCTGAACCTAAGGGAAAACATGGTAAATTCACACCCTTTTGGATTACTCCATACCATACTATATAAACATTAGGAAACAACACCTTCAAGCTTAAAGATCTACAAGGAGTAGATTTTATATTACCCACCAATGGGTAATACCTCAAGCACTAATTCTCAACTACTCCTCTAGAGGTTTTAACAAAGTAAACTATAAGATGGTTAAATTTAGAGTTAGTAGGCTAACTAGTTCCTTTTAGTTCTTCCTTATTGTCACTTGTTTGTACATATGCATGTATATGTTTATGTTCTTTCCTCTACTTTCCTTTGTTTTTTATTGTCTGTTTCTTTCCTATTGATTTTTTCCTTGATTCTAATAAGTCCTTTGGATAATATTGAACTTAAATTTATGGAGTTTGCTTGAAAAATCAAAAGATTCAAAAACAAAGATGTGTACCCCATACATGTAGTGGCTATGGTCCTAAAATGTAAACATAATGTTGTAATTTGTAGAAACTGGTGAAGACCAATAGAAGAAGTTAACCATTTCATGAGACCCTAACCATTACCTATATCTCAAATTGGTTTCAAGAAGACTTGCACTCGTATGATGAAAATTAAAACTATCATGGTATAGTCAAACTATAACTTAATCAACATCCTTTCCTGGGGTAATGATTATAGCCATAGGTGATTATCCAAGGATCAAATACTTGACCAAATCCTAAAACTTGGATATTTTGGTTCCCAACCTTGCTAAAATCATAAATCCCCAAGAAAATACAAAAAAAGAACTCAGTGTGAAACTAAAAGCTTGATAAGCATAGGTGATTTTGGTAATCTCCACTGGGGATATGGATGCCTAGTTGGCAGTGAATCAAGGCCTTAAATGGAGCCAAAGGAATCTTTGCTAGGGTTGTGGATGCTTGTCTAGTAGTAGAGCAATGTCCAAGCCTTCCCTAATCCAAAAGGTATGGTTTTTAATGAACATCTTAATATGTTATAAGTTAGTATTAGTAATTAAGGACATGAAACTTTGAAGTTGCCTCTTAAACTCCATGACAAATAATAAGTGGAATCAAATACCACACAGAGTAGGGCTATGATGTGATGTTTGATCTCAAGTTTTCAAGTGTAAGGTTTGTTTTAATCATAATATGATCTAGATAGTGATTTTGATCAAATGAGGTAGATAACCTCATTATTTTTCTAAAATAGAGTCTCTAGGTTCTAAAATATTTCTATGTTTCCCCTAGAAGTTGCCAATTATTGGAACCAATATACCCCCCTTTTCTTGAAAATTGGGACCCTTGAGAAACCATGAAAGTTAAACATGAAGGTTTAGAAAGCTAAGATCATTTGTAAAATTTGAAGATCATCCACTTTGTTAAAAATAGGATTACTTGGTCTTATTTTACTTTAATTTATACTAACATCTCTAATGAATGTTCTTTATGACTTTTAGTTATAGGTTTTATGGTGTTTGTCCTTAGAAATTTCATATTATGAAACCCTAGCTAAACCCATGATTTGAATTAAAATATTGATGGGAGTCAAATTGGTGAGAACCCTTTAAAATCTATTTTCAAACCTAAGTATAAAATTCATGTTTTAAGTTTAGCCTTATTTTTTAACACAACTAAGACTTAAGCCTAAAATTCTAGGTCTATTTTATTTCCCCTTTTTAAAAGTTCCTTTTATGTTTAACTATATTTGATTTGCAAGGTCCTTTTAGTATGTCTTAACTTATCCTAAGGTTTTAACCCTAAGGCCCCAAAGTATTTATTAATATGAGTGAGACATTAGTCTTAACCCCTTAAGCCTAAGTCTCTCTTATATCTATGGTCCTAACTTAACTTACTTAAATATTTTAGGATCTAATGGCCCATGCTTTATCATGGCACTTGATCTAATGACATGAGGGAAGCCTGATATAATCCTGCATATAACTCATTTAACCAATTGCATTCAAGCCCTTACATTGCTATCAATGGCCCTCATTTTATCACAAAGACCTTATCAGATGGAACAAAGCATAATGGAAACATCAAAGGGATATAGAAGGCTTGAAAGAATGACATGCATCACCTTCACATTCAAAAACTAAAATCAAATGGGTCCCACCTGAAAAAAAAACCAACCAAAAGTAAGCTCCTAGATCATGATCAATGGCTAATGCTTCATCATAGAATTTGATCTAATGGAGCAAATTAAGTTGAATATCTTGGGAGGCCCCATAGACATGCTAAGTAACATTCTCACACTAGGTCATAATAATTTGACAAGCTTAAAATTGATGTTCATACAATCATTATTTGATATCCACAAGGACATATTTGACATCTGCAAAAATATAAACTTTAATCCCATAAAATTAAAACTTTGTTAGCCTAACAATTGATATTTGTGTAACCATCATTTGACGTCTACAAGGATGTATTTGATGTCTGTAAGACCATCAAATTTAAGCTAATGAATTATTATGCTCAAGGTCCAAATGCACTCCCAAATCTTGTTGGAAGGCATGGAAATGGATTTATAGGCTAAGGGAAGTGTTAAAAAAAAATCAAACACTACAGGTCTTCAAATTACAAAATATAGAAATGGTCTTATAATCTAAGTATGAAAAATAAACCTAGTCTAAGTTTATACTTTAAGATCCCTATGACATTTTTTCAAACCTCATGAACCTTAAATTATAGACTCATACTAAGCCTTATTTTTAAAAGAGAGTCCTTATAGCATAAAAGTTAGACCAAATATATCTAGCTAAAGGTTTTAATGTTCTTTGTCAATACAATAAAATCTTGTGTGTTATTGGGACATTGTGTCATGTTGATCCTTTTGGCCATATTTTAAAGCTTTGGCATAAATATTCTAGACCAATGCATACATTTCATTTATTAAACATAGTGTAAATATTGGCCTAAGAATATTTAAGCTATGGAACCCTTACATATAAATCTAAAAATTGAGGAATAAACCCCTTAGCCTAGGTTTATTTATACTTGATAAGCGTAACAAACCTTATTCTAAGAGACTTAAGCCTAAGTCATAGTCTTAATAATGTGCTAAATTAATGTTAGGTTATCTCTATAGATCAATGACATGCATTTTATCACTCATTTTCCATCCAACAATGAAAATATACCCAAGGAATTTTCAACAAAGCCCTAAGAGCTCACAAACTTGATCTTATGAGCTTAAAAATGCAAAAGTATAAAGTCAAAGGTCTAAATCAATGCCACAAAAGGTCCATAATAATGACCTTGTTGAAATAAGCCTTTGGGTCCCCCTCAACCACCTATGTAAATAAAATATGGGTCTCATTTTTCCATTTCATGGTGGATCAAAATCTTACCCCTCTAATTAGAGATTTAATCAGTGTCTTCCTCACTAAGCAATTCACTGCCATAAAAAGGAAGACCTCTTAGTAGTTTTATATGATGTCATTTCCCTAATATTAGGAATTAGACCCCAAATGGCAAGACCACCATTTTACACCACTATTTTAAATTGCATTTCTTCAAGTATAAGAATCACATGCAGTTTATTTGTGACTGTTTATATCCAATCATAGTTAAAACCATAAATAGTGTTTCCATGCCTAGTGTCCACCCCCTAATCAAGAAGTATATTAAATTGATGGGTGACATATGGTATTACACAGACTTCATGATCATCATAATTGAAGAGATCATGTCCCAACCCTACCAATTGCCAGTGTATGTTCCCAACAAGCTAGTCAAGCAAGAAATTTCTTTCCAATTCTTGCATGGAATTTATGGCAATTGAAAAGAAAATAAGAAAGGTATTCTCCACCCTTTCCCTTTGATCATAGGAAAGACCATACTCCAATACTGTAAATAAGTTGAAACAATAGCCAGACATCAAGATTTATTTGGTTTTCAACTCAATGAACTTAAGATGTGGGATCGTAAGGGTATAGTGGCTAGCCACTTGAAGGATAAGAATATCTTAAAACTTGAATATGTACATCAACTTAGTGTTCATGACATGATTTATATCAAAGCCAAGAATTATGAGGAAGTACTAGTCAGGATCCAAGGCCACAACATTAAGCTTGAACATAGGTTAGCTAGAGATAATAAGCCCTCAAGAGAAGCTTGGAAAATGAATCCTTTGTAGTACCATTTATTACCTGGTCCATTTGTGACAACTCAATAATAACCCCAAGTAGAAAAACCATAGCCACAACCTCAAGGATAGCCTAAACAAAATTAAGGTGAGCAAGGCAAAGGCAAGGAGAAATTGGGAGAAGTAAGATTATAAGAGAGACTTAGGGAGGCACACTTAGCTTCAACACTACCCCAAAGCCACCTTACCCAATTCAATACATAGACATGATATCCTTGGAACTAGAAAATACACTCAAGGATTCCCTCAAAGAGCATGCAAATGCCTATGACTCAGATAGGGGGTGGACTACCAAGAAGATGTAAGAAAAGAGCTTGTCTTAATGACATCCTAGGAGAAGAGTAAGGTAGAGTTAGCATTGGTTCTTTTAAGACAAATAAAATGCCAAGATTTACCTTCTCTCACCCCATAAGTGAGGTAGATTTGTTCATTGATGAATTCCCTATTCATGGACTAGTCATTCCTAATTGGTTTATTTATGGGAAACTACAAAATATTCCTTCCCTTTCACACTCATGGGCCATGATAAGGGTTGTTGACATCACAGTATATGATGACATGAAACCATGGATTAGATCCATGGTAAAATAACAAGAATAATAAAGAATTATGGTCACTCAAATACTAGAAAGCAAGAAGATGGATGCTCTGAGAGCATCTAGTAGCTCAGATGTGGAGGTCTTATAACCTCGAAAGTTTAATAAAATAGTTACTATAGTCCACTTCAACCTTGAAATAATTGGGTTAGAAAAGGTTACAACTAGGATAGTTGTGGTTAGTGTAGACACCAAAATTATATCACACACACACATGCATAACTACCTATGTCAAAATCCCCCTTGAGCCCCATTTCAATAATTACAATTACCCTCCCTAACCCATGATTTTACCCCTCACACATTTAATTAATTTAAAATACTTAATTAAGTTAATTAAAAACACCCTATGCCACCTTACCTGGCTACCTTGTCCTAAGATTGATTCTCACCTGATGAGGCATCTCAAGACTTAGTCCCCTTATCCTAGCTACCCAAGACTTATTCTCACCTCAAAACTAAATTCCTAATCAACTACATCCTTCTTAGCCTCTTATGTTTACCATTTTGTTATGAGTGCCACAATTAACATGAGGAGCAATAGAAAATTGGCCAAAAATAGTAGTTTTACCTATTCTAAGTCCATTAAAGTTGATCAACCAATGGTTGACATCAATGGGATCATCAATGTCAATGATATAATCCAAACTCCAACCTAAATTTCATGTCAGTAGAAATCAAGAAAACTCATTCTTATTTTCATCCAAGCTCTTGGCATTTAAATTTTAACATCTTGGCTTATTTATATCCTACATAAGTCAATCAAGATTAGGAACCAAGCTCTTAAGGACCAACAACACCCACTTCTTTTCTCTATTTAAGGCATCAGTCTAAACTCCCTAATAGGAGCCATCCATCTAGCACTTATCATTCAATCACCACTATATCTAAGTACACCACTTATTCTATATGTCTTCTAATCATTTACTCTACTATCAATTTATATCTACTATTCATTTCTTTACACATTATTGATTGAACCCCCATGATGGAGTTATAAAGCTTCCCTACTTTTTTCTCCTTGACTTGACATACCAAACCTTTAACCAGATCCATCTAAATCATACTCTTTTTCTAGCACAACTCTCTCCAACCTCTTAAACCTAACCAAAACCATTTCCTAGACTTGAAAAAGCCTTTTGCAAGTTCCCAGGCAATTATTTCCCCTACAAATATTGGTAGCCTAATCAACATCAATCACATTCACTCACTGACCTTGACAGCATAACTGATATCAGTTACTTCCTTATCGATGTCAGTGACTGTGGATTTCCTAACCTTTCCAAAACCCACCCAAACACCTTCTAAAATACAAACAAAATACACCACCTACACCTTGTCACTCTCTATTACACTCAGATTGTGAATAATGGTAACATTATTTATCTTTCACTCTCTCTTTACCTCTCTTTTAGTTATTTATTACTCTTTTGTCTCTTAAAAGTGTATTGTCATCTCTAGGGAAGTTTCACAATTCATAGAACAAGTGCATAGCTTGGCAACCCACACATTTATCTACTAATAAACATTTTGTGGTAGGGCTTTCCTACTTATAGGTAGTCCTCCCTAGCCAAAGCAGAGTGCTCACAACATCTGGATATAGTGCATAAACCAATCCAGGTTCATTCTAATAACTTATCCTTATCATTCTTTTCTATTTTTCTTTAGACTTGAAATAGACAAATTTTAATGAAACATTTTTGGCACGCTTGGTGGGACCTTAGAGTTTTCCTTGGGTTAATTTCTTGTTTTAAACATTCATATAGGTGCATTATAGTGAAAATTTTATTTCTTGCACTTTCTCCTTCCTTTTTCCTTGCCACTCTTCTTTTCTCTTTGCCTCTAAAATTAATTTATCACTCTCCTTACAAGTTAAAAATAATATATTATTTATTTCTTTCTTGCATGCACATTAGGATAATAAATTTCATTCTCTATTCCTATTTCATCTTTGATTTCATTCGAATCTAAACATTTTAAATTTGGGTTTAAAACTTACTACATTTCATTGTTTGCTTGCTACATATTAGCTCACCTAGTTAATTACAAGCATTATGAATGAATCGTAGTGCACCTATGTTACACAACCAAATCACACTCACAAAAACAAACATCTAAACTCACTTGAGATAATGATCATTAGGATTTCATCACTTTGTGGATTACCATACCCTACTTGGCTATCTTACTTGGATTTCAACACCAAGGGGAGAACCCACTCCATTCTCTGGTGGAGTATAAACTCTAGGCAGAAGGTATGTTTTGGATAAGCGGCTTGGCTTGAATTTAAGTCTATGAAGTGCAGGGAGAAAGCCCCTATAATAAGCCACATACCTAGTCTAACATAGACTTCTTCTTGAGCACTAAAACTAATCCAAAACTAGCTCTATATTGCTTTCTAGTACCTTTAATAACCAAATTCTCTTTTCACTATCCGATTAAGGTATAAGCCAACACGAGACTAAAAATTAATATCTAGGATTTAATATTTACTAGTTATATGTTATTTATCTAATTTTCTATTGCCTTATATATTTTGGAGTTGGTAAGGATGTTTTTCTATTGATTCACAAAATCAATACTATTTCTAATACTTAGTTTGTATAACCTATTATATCAATTTTTCTGAGTGTTCTTCCTTCTTACATAGACCTCTTCCATCTACTATTTTACTTAGTTTCTACTTCTATGTTTCTAAGAAAATTATTTTCCATCTCCTAGGATATCACAGTGATTGACATCAGTTAACTATACCAACATCAATAGATTTTATCTACTGACATATGTTAATCCCACTGACATCGATAAACTTTTACTACCAACATCAATCAAGCGACTGACATCGGTGATTGTGTAACTTTAATTTTCTTAAAATAGAAAGTTGAAATAACCCACTTACCATCACTTAAACCTAGTTTTTCCTTAATCTATCACTAATATAGGGTAGTAAGACTATTTATACTTCCCTTGAATGGTATTGACATGAGCTCAAGCCAAAATTCTTGCCAATTATGTAAGCTGACAACCACTTCCACCTTCCCTTATTGCTTATAATTCTATCATGGAGCATGCTTTAGATATAGAGCATATTCCCAACCCAACCAAATTCCAATTGTGACTAAGGGAGATCAAGATTTTGTTAAATTTATTGATCACAATGTGGCATCCCTTCAACATTACCTTGCTATGAGTTGAACCTGTAATTATTCAGGTGACCAAATCTATGGTATGCCAGCCTCTCTAATGGAGAAAACTTTAGTTTCATTTGCCTCCACTATTTTCCCCATGGTTACTCAAACCACCACTTTGATGAGTAACCCAACTATAAACAATGTCCAAAGTTTAGCATCACCAACTGCCCAATCCCACCTAAACCCTGGTGTGACTTCGTTGCTTTCACAATCACGACTAGTTCAATCAAGTCATACCCCATTTCAGAATTTGGTGGTACCTATTCCATCTACTCTTTCACCTATAATGAACTAAGTTACGACTCACCCTTCATCCAATCTAACCATGCCAATAACCCAAATTGAAATAAAAATAACCAACCAAAGCATAGTCTCTAACCCAATGGGACAAGCCCCTTTTCTTTCCGCACCCTAGCCTCTGACTCATTATCCTTATGTTGTCCCAACACAACCTCAATAAGATATGTCATATACTCCCTCTACTTCCTATCAGGTTCCCTATAATTTAAGAGGTATCCCCCAAACTACTCCCCCTCCAAACCTTGTTAAGATGTTGATGGATAAGATGTCTAATCTAGAGACATCAGTTTTTGGTTCAAATAATGTATTATCTTATGATCAGATATGCAACAAACCCATCCATCCTTTTGTGCCTATTTTCCTCTATCCAAGCTAATGGTAACTCAATAAATTTACTCATTTCTAGAATAAAGAGGACCCAGAATAGCATTTTCAAGTATTTAGACATGCTTGTTATCTAATAGGGCACGATGATGTGTTACTACTTTACATTTTCCCTATGTATCTTTTAGGTGCTACTTGGATTGGTATAGATCTATAAATCAGCACTCCCTTTTCTCATTTACCCAACTCAAAAATATTCTTGGACCATTTCTTTATTAACATTTCTAAAAAGGTTTCTATTATAGACCTTTATTCTATCAGATAATTTGATGACAAATCTATTACAAATTTTATTGCTCATTGGAGAGGCTTGATTAATCAACTCTCCTTCTCCTTAACCCAACCTAATCTTATTAATATTTTCTCAAGGGCATGTACTAAACACATCTCATCCACCTTTTGAGTATGAACTTTCTGCACATTTGATGAGCCTTTACAATGGCATAAAAACTTGAGATTTAGACAATATATGAAGGTAGAATCAAGTTGCATAGTAAGAAACCCAATTCCAAATCAAATAACTCTTCCTCTTCTAAAACTTCTCCTTCTAACCAAAAATCTAAAGGCTCCACCAATTTTGTGGTTGTTAAGTCATCTTCTTTTATGACCACAAACCAATCGACCTCCCAAAATCTAACCAAGCAATTCCAATAATGATATGAATAAAGATAATACACTACCATTAGGGAGTCATATACATTTTTTTAGAAAAACTATTACAACAAGGTGTCATAACTCTTCCTTAAATCAAACCTCCTATATAGTTTGACCCCTCTTATCCTATTCCAACTTGGTACAAGGAAGATGAGTTTTATGGCTACCATCGAGTTAAAGGCCACAATTCTAATAGTTGTAAGACACTCAAGAACATTGTTCAAGACATGCTTGATAGAGGTGATCTCATATTGGATAATCCTAGTACACCCCTAATAAAAGTTTGGATGTGTTCAAACACCCTTTTCCTAACCATTCACCCAACCAAAATATTTTTCAAACCAAAACTAACTCAGGTGATCATAATATCTATACGGTTAATATGGTTTTTTCTTTACCTCTAGTTCCACCTCACCTTCAATAAGAGACACCCATTTCATCAACTCCTCCCCTAGAGTTAGTGGCATTTGGTTTTCATGTTATTCCTCCTTAGGTATAATAACCTATTTCACCCATTCCACACCCTCATGAGGAAGAGCCTCCTTTACCACTTCTTTTGACACTTGAGGAGCCTATAATGCCAATTCCTTTTTTCACCAATATCCCCTATCCTCTTACCACTTGAAGACCACACCCTACCCATTCCTCAACCAAATGTTTAAGGGAACATCATTCCTATATTATACCTTCTTAAGGAACCTTCTTTGCCTACCTCTCCTCCACCTATAGAGAGTAGTACCCCATCCACTCCACCTTTGCACTTAGAGGAGTCAATATTATCTACTCCAATAATAGAAGAGAGACCTATTGTGCCTACTCAAATTATACCACTCTTACCCATTCTTTTAATTATGGAGGATCATACTTTACCTATTCCTCACCCACATTTTGAGGGAGCAATAATACCTATGCTTTACCCCTTTGAGGAACCTTCTTCGCCTACCTCTCCTTCAACCATGGAAGACCATGTCTCTTCTCCCATCTATGTTGAAGAAGACCCCATTGTGGTTCTTTCTCATCTTTGGCCTAAAGTAGTAGAGACCAATAATTTCCATCTTTCCCAAACACCTTAGCCTTCTAAAGACACAACTGTAAAGCCTACGTCAACTTCATCTACACCCTTCTCATGGTTGGTGAAAAGTCTAGAATTTATTGACTCTACAAAGTTAGATCATGTGGCATTTTGGGACAAGCTTAAAAGTCCTTATCCAACACAATTAATGTCAAATTTTACCACTAACCCTCTCACTACCCTTTACCCCAAGCTCTTTGACAAAGCTAGAGATTCTTCACTAAAAGTACCTAAAGTTCAGCCATCTATGTTAGAACCATCACCCTCACAAATATCTACCACATAAAAGTAGATTAGGCCTTTAGGCATACACCCCATTTCTAATTTAATTCATTCATAGGTGAAATTATATTTAACTCCTCAACCACAAGTTGGAGTTTTGTAGCTTAAACTACAATAAAATATTAAGCTTCTTAGATCTCACTGATCCCCTCTTCAACTGTCAACTTTACCATCCATTTTGGGACCACAACCCTTTAATTTAGTTGGAGTATTGTTGACCCAAGCCAAAAAAAGGTTAAGTTACCTTCACTACTACCTTTGCCACCTAGTAGGCCTTTCACATCTGATACCAAGATACCTAACACCAATAAAGTGTCAAAAAAACATGTAACTCCACCACCACTACACAAGGCACCACACAAAATTACTCCCATGACTCCTAAACAAATGAATGTGTCCACTCCTATTAGCACAACAAGTGCAAGCCCACTTACAGGCTCTTAGAACTTTTTATTACATTAGTTATTGCAATATTTCATAATAACTCTTCCTCTCATTAAGCCTTATAGTCCTCTTGGAATGAAGCCATCTTGGTTTAATGATACACAAGTGTGTTTATATCATCATTCACTTAGACATGATACTGAGAGTTGTAAAGCCCTCCCAATAGTCATTCAACAACACTTTGATGTCGACACACTCTTTGATGATACTCCCATTAGCATTTATATTATTCCACCTTTGGCATCCATAATGCATCATACTATTCCACCTAAATTCAAACCCAAAGATGTGGTCATACCCCCTTTACCGCCTCCTTCACCTATATTTCAAATCAACATAGTTAATGTGGCCACATGATCACAAAACCAAAAAGATAAAGGTAAGGAAAAACTCACTACTCCTTAGGACCCTTTCCCAAATACACTCTTCCTCTGAATCCCAAGGTTTCTATATTATGTATCCTAAAATGGACATCTTCAGACATTATTCAAATCTCAATGGTGAAACAGGTTCACCAAACTCTTGTGAAAATGTCCTTGTATGAGTTAATCCAAAACTCATCCCAAAACTATCAAGCTTTGATTAGTGCCTTGAAATCTCTTAAGGTACAATATGATGATCCCCAACCTCTTATAGCTTTGGTCAGCTCCCTTAACTCCATCTCCCTAATTTCTTTTAGTGATTTGGAAATTCCACTTCAACACCCTAAAGATCAATATTCTACCCTTTTTATTACTATATATATTGATTAAACTCATGTTAATAGAGTCATGATCAATAGGGGAGCTATTATTTATATTATTTCCACCCATTCCTACAAATAGCTAGCCCTTCTTGATAATTTCATGTCTCAAACTGATGTGGTACTCCACTCCTTTAATGATACCATAGCTACTATGATGGCCACTATTTTCTTACATATCCATGTAGGTCCCCAAACTATTATCAAGCTATTCTATGTTGTATCTAGAGAGTTATAATATAACATACTACTTGGCCAACCTTGGATACATGTTATGTCATGTGTACCCTCAACTTTGTAATATTGTGCCAAGTTTGAACATGATGGATAAGTGCATGTTATACCCACTGACCCACCTCCATTTAAAACATGAAACATGACCTATAGTCCTAATGATGTTCTCATTCCATTAAATACACCATCTTCCCCACATAATACTTCTAAAGATTCCACAAGATCCACTCCCATGGTTACACAAATAACAACAACATAAATGCCTGACAAGGATCCCATGGAGGAAACTTTTCAATGTTTATCACTCGATGAATATCATTTGTTGATGCTTGACATGTTCTACAATCTAAAAGAGTATGAAAAGATTCACATGCATCCAAATTATGATCCTTACATTAGGATGATCATCCCTTATGGGCCCTCTAACCTTCAAACCAATTTCACATATGGGAGAATTGATCAAACTCCATTATTGGCAATCCATTTTCTTTACCATAACCATTGACCTGTGAATTCTCTTTCCTAAGCACCCCTAGTTTCACACACACCTATCTCTATTGGTGTGCTTGAAAAGGATTTGGTTTGAATCATTATGAATAGGGTGTCCATATGCCTATTAAATATCTTACTAGTAACACCATTGAAAATGCTAAAAAGAGGCATGGAGTGGGTTATGACAAACCAAATAAACTCACTAAAACTTCCCATAAATCAATTATTAAAGAACCATTATCTCATTATCCACCTTCTTCTCCACTATCACCTATCAAATTAGAGGTATCTATACCTCCTAATTTTTTTTCAATAAATACCATCCATTTGCAGCCTCTCACCTATCACTAGGGTAAGGAAATAAGGTCCCTTCCTCTCATTCATCTTGAAATAATTGATGAAGACTTCTCAAATATTAACAATATCTAATGTCAATATGATGACGTAATTCTCACATACATAGGTGTAGATGATTCTTATATCTAATGGTCACTCCCACCTAAAACACAAGCTATGTTAAATGAATCAACCATTGATATCAATCTGCCCTCTCATGATAACCCTTGCATCCTCAAGATTGGCCAATCTTTGGATTCCTCTAAGCAAGCTAATTATACCACATTTCTTAATAACCATAGCAAATCCTTTGCTTGGTCTTATAATGACATACTTGGCATTGACCCCTCTATTTTTACCCATAACATTGTCACCAATTGAGATGCCAAACCTATAAAACAAAAGCTTTGTAAGATGCATCCTCATATTACTCTTTTTGTCAAAGAAGAGCTCTAACACCCCCTTTTTGTTAACTTTATCTAACCCATCAACAACTCACAATGGATTTTCAATATAGTTCCTATCATGAATGTGATTGAAGGAATCCTTATTTGCATTGACTACCATGAATTAAATCTCTCTTATCCAAAAGATGACTTCCTATTACCAAGTATCGACCAACTTGTTGATCTAACAGCTGACCATGAGATACTATCACTTATGGATGGGTTCTCTGGATATAATCAAATCATAGTTTCTCTTGAGGATCAACACAAAACAACCTTCATTACTTCATAGGGGACTTTCTTTTCATGAGTCATGCCTTTTGGTCTGAAAACTATTGGTGCCAGCTATCAACATGCTATGACTTACACCTTCCAAGATCTCTTACATAAACTTATGGAATATTACGTAGATGAATTACTTGGAAAGTCTAAACTTCACCAATATCACTTAGATTCTCAAAACCATATTTACTCATCTCTTCTAATATAACTTTTGACTAAACCTAAAGAAATGTGTCTTTAGTGTTATTTTTGGTAAGATTTTAGGTTTTATCATTTCTCTCCATGGTATTGAGGTCGACCCTATTAAGGTTAGAGAAATACTAACGATACCTCCATGTACTAATATCAAACAAATTTATGGCCTACAAGGCAAACTTTAATCAATTCACTGCTCCATCTCCTAGTTGTTAGATCATTATCAACCCTTTCACCATCTCCTCAAAAAAGATGTTTCCTTCCATTGGAATACATATTTATAAGAAGATTTTGATGCACTCAAATAATACCTCCTTTACCCACTAGTTCTTATTCCACCTAAGGAAAATCATCCTTTCTAACTTTACATCTTTACAACAGACCATTCTATGGGTCCTATGATTACACATCAAGATGACCAATATCAAGAATAGGCATTTTATTATATAAGCCACACATTTATTATGAGACTCGATATACCCATAATGAAAAACTTTGCCTTGCATTGGTATTTTTTACCTCCAAGATTTTTCATTATCTCCTAAATCATAAAACCTATGTGGTCACCCATATTGATCACCTCAAATATATGTATTTCAAGCCATATCACAACCAACATGTAGCTTGGTGGCTCATGATTCTTGTTGAATTTGACTTAGAATTCATTCAACAAAAGTTTGTTAAGGGGAAAACAATCATTGACCAGTTAGCTACCACCCCTTTACTTAAAAACCAAACTTCAAACCTGAAATTCCCTAATGAATCCATCATAATGCTCTCCATCAATGACATCTCCTATGAAATGATAATGTTCTTTGATAGGTCTAAATGTCAATATGGTGGGGGTGCAAGAGTCATTATTATTCTTCTAGATGGTGACCATGTGCCTTTGCCATTTAATATATATTTTGAATGCACTAACAATATGGTTGAATATGAGGCTTTGATCTTAGGACTTCAAATAGCTCTCTTCTTGGGTATCAAATCCATAACTAGTTTTGGTGATTCCCAGCTAGTGGTTAACTAGGTTAATGGCTCCTACCTAAGAAAAAATGAGATTATGTGATGGTATAAACATCATATAGATACACTCTTGGGATCATTTGATTATTATCTCTTACAAACTATTCCTCACTCTATAAAGAAGTTTGTTGACACAATGGCTTCACTTGCCTCACACATACCCTCTTTGTCCTCTTCCTCAAAAATATATGTCACCATGCATCACTTAACATTACCATCTTATGTATCAACTAACATCATATTTATTAGAAATGTAACATCCAACCCACATGACTTATTGTACAAGCAAATCACAAATTATCTTTCCTTCTCTATTACCCCTTTTGATCTCTCTAATAATGGGAGATGCACCTTCATAAAACATGTTGCTCATTACACTATGCTAGGGGGACTTCTCTATAAGCAAGGTTTTGATGGTCTTCTTCTTAGATGCCTCACTAATATTGAGACTCCCTTCACTATTTAGGAAGTCCATAATGGGATTTGTGGTGGACATTTCAATGGTCATGCAGTTGCCAAGCATATCCTTTGACTTGGCTATTATTGGCCCACACTCCATTAAGAATATGTTGATTACATTTAGCATTGCATCAAGTGTCAACAACATGCTAACCTCCTTCACATTTTGATTCATGCATTACAAGTCACTAAAGATTTTTGGCCCTTCTCCCAATGCAACTTAGATCTAATCAAGTAGATTAACCCTCATCCATCCCTCCATCATTGTTCTATCATTACTCCCACTAAATACTTCACCAAATGGGTCGAGGCCATCCCTCTCATCTTCACTAAATCTAACAAAATTGTTGACTTCATCAACCATCACATCATTTATCATTTTGGTTTTCCCCATAAAATTATAATAGATAATGTTAAATCTTTCAAAAACAAGACTATTCAAAATCTTTGTGATACATTTGTAATCAAATTAAGCTTCTCATCACTGTACTATCCACATAGAAAATAGACAGGTAGAAGCTTCTAACAAAACATTGACCAAAATTCTCATGAAAGTAGTCAATGCTATGGGCAAGGATTACCACACACACATTCTTTTTGATTTATGGGCTTACCTCACTAGCATTCAAACCCCTACGAGTGCTACACCTTTTTCCTTGGTATATGGGATGGAGGATTTTTTTCCTCTTGAAGTCCAAATTCCTTCTCTTCAAATTTCTCTATAAGATATACTAACAATGACTTTTGCCAAGAATATTTAGATCAACTTGAATTGCTTGATGAGCACCATCTCATAGCCCACAACCACCACCAAATATATCAAGAGAAAATCAAAAATTATAATAACAAAAACCTCAAAGAGAGAGATTTCAATATTGGAGATCTCATCTTTAAAAAAATCAACATGTGATGAACATGGAGAAAAGCAAACGGAAAAAGTTTTCACTCAATTAAATTGAACCCTATATCATAACTCACAAGTATGACTCAAGAATTTATCACTTGTCTTCTCTTGAAGGAAGGCCAAAACTCAAGCCTTTAAATTCCTTACACCTTCAACCATTCTTTTGTTAACCAAGCATCGCTTCACCTCATGTTTAACTTGAGATCATCCCTTGAGCATCCCTATTACATTCATTTCCCTTCCTCTTCACCCTTACTCCTATACATGTAGTTAACTTACATAAGGGGATGGTTTTCCCCTCAAAATGGATAACCCCTAAGTCTCTATAGTCTTGTTCATGACAAAAACAAAAACAAAACAAATGGAATATGTGACAAGTTATAAACTCTTAGGTCATGCTACTCAATGTAAACTACTTCTTTGAAGGACAACTACGTAAATTTTCTTTTATACTATCCATAGACTATTCCCTTGAAGGACAACTTTTTAAACTTAAAAATGAATGCTTAGACGACTCCCTTGAAAGATGGCTAAACCAAGCTTTGTTATCAAAGGGAAATATAAATAAAAAAATCTTCTCATATTGATCAGCTCTATATGATGTTAACCCATACAAAATCCCATTGTAGGCTTCTTACATTGATCATCTTACACAAAAAAAAAGCCTTTAAGTCATGGACTTACCTATAGTAGCTTTCGAGTCACCCATAATAGGGGCATATCATCCTTACTTTGTAGGTTATGCTACCCAAACATTTTCCCTCATTTTACCCTTTTTTTACCTCATACTCTTTTAAGGGACTATGAAGCTCATTTAACATAAGGTAAACATGATGCTTCTCTAACAAACATAATGGTTCAAAGATATAAGGCATGAAAGAGGCTCATTTTATTGATCATATTTATGTTCTAATTATGGTCTTTGCCATTTCATGAGCATTTTGCCTCTTTATTTTCCCATCCAAAACATATGTCGATCTCTCTATTGAGATGAACAACAATGTCATACCAACACTATCAAAGCCTACTCCATTTATTTTATGCATACATCATCAAAAAAAAGGAAAAATGATGAAATAAAATAACATAACCAACCCATTAATTTTAAGTATACACCATCATAAATATATAAAAATGCTAAGGTGAAGCTAACCAACCAAGTATGCATATACCATCACACATACGGAAAATGCTAAGTACACCTCAACTAACATGCTCAGAATTAACATCAAATTAACATAGCATAAAATCATCATCTATATCATCATCATCATCACAATCACAATAAATAAATCTCAAAATCATAATAAATAACATCACATATATATATATATATAATCACAAAAAAATGTACATCATCATAATATCATCTCTCTCTTGAAATAATACATCTCTCATCTTTGGCTCATAGGCTGGTATATATATATATATATATATATATATATATATATAACAAAAACATAAAATCTAGAACTCAAAGTCCTCTAGGCTCTTTGTGTGGTCATGAAGAAGCAATGTCATCACCACTCTCTCCACTCATTTGTGTCTACGTGAGATAAAAATTATGGCCCATGTCACTAATCTCTTATGCTCTCTGAACTCAAAGTACCTCTAAATCTATGGAAACTCCCTGATGACCCTCTTGTAATAGTCAATATCATCAAGGGAAGTAGTATATCTCACTAGAGATACAGTCTATAATAGTCCCATAGCACCTACTAATGGCCTAGCCTGTATTGGTCCCTATGGTGGAGGAGGAGTAGCCTGACCTCCTACTCTCAGGCTATCCCTCTCCTATTAAGCATGAAATATATTGAGAGGAGGGGGGTGAATCAGTATATTATATATCTTTTACTTAATCTGATTTCTTTTCTTTAACCACTTAATCACACATTCAATATATGCAATAAAACTAAAATAATAATATGCACCACACAAGAGAGAGAGAGAGAGAGACACTAGATTTTTATGTGGAAACCCAAAGTGGAAAACACCATAGAGAATAATCTCAAGTATATTAATGAGCACCAACTCAAATTACAAAGTTCACAAGCACCAACTTGTAGGAGCACCAACCCCTTTGTTGAGTACCAACATAGCAACTATTTGTGAGCACCAACCCATAGGAGCACTAACCCCTTGTAAAGATTTGTGAGCACCAACCCAAAAGAACACCAACCCCTCTTTTGTATAAAACATAACTATCTCTCAATGTTGCTTACTCAACAAATGATAGAACTCTACAATATCTCCTACTTTTCTCTCTTTGAAAAAAATATAAACCATGCACTCTCTTGCTTATTACAAATGGCTTCTCAATCTTTTATGTATATCTTTCCAAATGACCTTTGGCATTCACCCTTTGTGACCCTTCAATCCTCCTAGAAAATGGTGCCAAACTTGCATGACCCTTCATATCCTTGTATTTTAAAAGTCATATGGTGACCCTTCATAAGAAAATGCATCCTTTCCTCTTTTGTCTTTATCTTGGTGATTTTTTTTATTCCTCAAAGTGTTCCTTCATGTAAAAATGTACCATACCCTCTTTTGTCTTCACATGGTAACTCTTGGAATTCCTCAAGATGACTCTTCATGAGAAAAAGCATCTAATTCCTCTTTTGTCTTTACCCCGTGACTCTTTGACTTCTCCATGGGCCCTCTTTTGACTTATATGCAACCAAAAATATATTCATTAATATCAAATAATTATTAACAAATATTATCCAAGATATGAATATTAAAGACACCATTATATGAAATGGGTCCTTTATCACCAATAATGCTACACATTTGACATCAATGACAATATTTCTAACAATCTACCCCTTTGTCATTGATGACAACCTCAAACTAAAACTACCACATCCTAAAACCTACACATACTACCATCTAAAAAATATATAATAACTCCCCCTTACTATAGTAATGTGTTTCTTGTACCTATTCCATGTACCTATTTTTGCATCTATACCTGTACCTATACCTATTTCTATTCTTCTCCCCCTTTGACATCAATGGCAAAGGCCCTACTTGGGGCTAACACTTACCTCCCCCTCAACTAATGCTAATCCTCAATGGCATGAAATAAATGAAATTACTCCCAACTTCTTCTACAGATACTCAAATGTATCTTTTGGTAGTGCCTTTGTGAAAATATCTGCAATATACTCTGTAGTATTGAAATATTCCATTTTAACCTATTGATCTGCAACCTACTCTCTCAAGAAGTGATATCTAATGGGAATATTATTTGTTCTTGAATGGATCACTGGATTTTTTGAAATATTAATAACACTTGTGTTTTCACAAAAATAGAAATAGGTTCATCATATTTTGCCTTGATATCTTCTAAAGTTTACTTCATCCAAAGCACTTGAGTATAACATAATACCATAACAATATATTTTTCTTCAGCTATAGAAAGTGAAACTAAATTCTATTTTTTGCTTAGCCATGATACTAAGTTATCACCAAAGAAGAAATCTCCTCTACTTTTACTTTTTATGTCATCTAAGCAACTTGCCCAATCTGAATCTATATAAGCAACTGAAGTCAAACATCTGCCTATAGGATACCACAATCCATAATCCAATGTCTCCTTGATATATCTTAATATTCTCTTCACCAACTGAACATAGCTATCTTTTGGAGCTAACTAATATCTTACAACCATACCTACTACATGCATCATGTTTGGCCTCGATGTTGTCAAATATAAAAGACTACCAATCATATATCTATATAAATATTGATCTATAATAGGTGAATCTTCATCCTTACTCACCTTATTTCCTATACACATTGGTGTGCCAACTGGTGCACAATTATCAAAACCAAATTTATTCAATATTTTCTTGGCATATTTATTTTGAGATATAAAAATTCCTTTATTTGATTGAAATATTTTGCAATCCTAAGAAAAATGACAATTCTCCAAGCATAGACATCTCAAATTCTTTTTGCATATTATCAAAAAAATCATTTATCATCTTTTTAATGTTTCCTCCAAAAATGATGTCATCAACATATACCACAATAATCAATTGATGATATCCTTCTATTTTGATGTAGATATTACTATCAATAAATCCTCTCTTGAAACCTTGAACCTACGGGTACTTATCAAGTCTTGCATACCAAGCTTTGGGAGCTTGTTTCAATCCATTTAGTGATTTCTTCAATCTACATACATGGATACTAATATTTGAGAGGATAAATCCCTTAGGCTACTCAATGTAGACCTCTTCTTCTAGATTCCTATTTAGGAAGGTAGATTTGACATCCATCTGAAACACTTTGAAATTTTTAAACACTACATATATAAGAAACACTATAATAGCCTATGTCCTTTCTACTGGTGAAAAAGTTTATTCAAAATCTATTCCCTCAATTTGAGCATATCCTTTACATACTAATATTTCTTTATTCCTAGTCACTTCTCCATTTTCATTCAACTTATTTATGTAAACCCATTTTGGTCCTATCACATTATAATCTTTTGGTCTAGACACTAATTCTCAAGTATCATTCTTTTCTATCTAATTTAATTCTTCATCCATTACCTTAACCCAATGCTTATCATTTCTAGCTTCTAAAAAAGTTCCAGGTTGAATTTTGGATAACAAAGAAAAATTAACTTGCTCAGCTTCACTTACCATCATTCTTTTAGTGTGAATTCCTTCATTTATGTCCCCGATGATGTCACTTTCACTATAATTTATCTAAACATTTTTGGATGGATTTTTGGTGTCCTTTTTCTCTTTCTTCTCATCTTCATCTTATTCTTCAAAATCTTCCTCTTCAATGATTTTAGGAATGTCTATTAGATCACTAATTCTATATGTTCCATCATCTTCTATCCTGACTCTTGCACTTTAAACAATTTTCTTGGTTCTTTTGTTATAAAATTTATAATCTTTACTTTTGTAATAATAAATAATAAAGATACCTTCATCTGCTCTAGATTCAAACTTATGAATCTTTTTATCAGTTCTCTTTATGAATCATCTACTACTAAAAACTCTAAAATAATCAAATATTGTCAGTTTATCTTTCCATATCTCATAAGGAGTCTTATCACTATTAAATATCAATAATTTTATATTTTAAATATGCACTACTATAGCAACTACCTCTCTCTAATATTTATCTGGTATCTTAGATTCATTTAGCATTGTCCTCACCATCTCCTGAACTATTCTATTTCTCCATTCAACTACTCCATTTTGTTTTTGGATTTTTCGCTGCTGAATAATATCTCTTTATTACATGGTCTTCACAAAACTCAATAAACTAATCTGACATGAATTTTCCTCCTCGATATGATCTTAGACACTTAATCTTCAAACTAGTTTCATTCTCAACTAATGCTTTGAAATGTCTAAAAGCTTCTAATTTTTTATTTAAAAAAATTACCCAAGTCATATGTGAAAAATCATCAATAAACAACATGAAATATATCTCACCTTATATACTTTGAGTTATCATAGGTCCACATAGATCAGTGTGAACAAGATCTAACATATGAGTGGTTAAGTACTCCTTTGTTTTGAACTAGCTTTTGGCTTGCTTCCCATGTTGGCAAGGTTCACAAAGTTTGTTAGATGGATTTATAATATTTGGAATATTTGTGACTACTTACTTCTTAATGATGTTGACAAGATTATCAAAATTTATGTGTCCCATTCTCCTGTGCCATAGCCAACTTTCTTCAATCTGAGGTAAACAACATCTTTGACCTTTGATATCTAATAACATATACAAATTATTTTCTATTATCTAAGTATTTGAAACTACCACATCTAAATCGTTTATCCTAATTTCAAAACCTTTTGGAACAAACTTTAGTGTGTGCCCCTGATCACACATTTGACTTACACTCAAAATATTATGCTTAAGACCTTCTACATACAAAACATTTTTAGTTTTAGTTCTACTATTATCTAAACTTAGTGTACCTTTTTTGGCTATTTTGGTAGTAGTATTGTCTCTAAATTTCATTGTGCTAATCTTCTTCAAGGTTATAAAATTACTCTTGTCTCATGTCATATGCCTCAAACATCCACTATCAATGAACCATGGATTTTATTCATTTCTTGTATGTAAAGCTGTATGTACCAACATTGATTTTTTAGGTTTTTTTTTTCTACCATGAACCTATCTAAACTTTCTTATTAATGAATGGAGCCTTGAAATTTTGGTCCTTCTTGACTGACTCAAACACTCTTCTATAGTACTAGGCTATGTGTCTGAAGTTGTTTCACTTGTAACATATTATGGCCTCTTCATTAAATCTTAATAGAGGAGCAAAAGAGTTGTGACTTCTGCTTGACTCTACATGACTTTCCTTCTCCTTATTTATAAAATCCTTAGCCCTTTTTTGACATTCTATTTTCTTATGACCATAGACATTATAACAAAAATAGTAACCATAAAAATAGGACCTGTTTGCATATCTCTGACATGATCACCTTTTGTATCTCTATTCTTTCCAACCTTATTTGTTTGAGATGTCCTCTATATTCTTAACTTCTTCCCTTTTTATTTCCTCTTTTTTAAGATCTTCAACATAGCTCTTTCTTTTTTCTTTGTCTGTGAAAGTAGTGGCTTCCCCTTTCTCTTTTTCAAATCTGATACTTGACTTATCTAACATTGATCTTTGAATTTCTAATATCTTATTCAACATATTAGTGTTATTCTCAAATTTTGAATCATTGGCTTCTTTATCATTGATTGCTTTATTTGTTTTCTCAAGATCTACTTATACAGAAGAAATTTCAATAACATACCTTTCACATTCTTTACTTACTTTTTACAACTATGCCATTAGATCTTCTTCATTCTTCTTGGCTTCTACAAAGTGTGCTTGTAGATCTTCAATTCTTTCCTTTGACTCCTTTTCATTTTTCTTGATTTAGATCTTTAATCTTCGATTCTTCTTCTCAAAAGATTTTAAGGCTTCTAAGGCATAAATGAGTTCTCCTTCCAGATTAACTTCAAATTCATCATGTTATTCTTCTTGATCATCTATACTTTTGCTTGCAAAGGTATCTTCATGTATGGCCATGAATAAAATCTCTTCTTCTCAATCACTGACTCCACTATCTTCAGCTGAGCTAGGATCTTTAGAATACAAACTCTTCTTCTTGAATCCCTTCTTAAATTTTTATTTTAAATTCTTCTTGTATGCAGACTTTCCTTCCTTGTTGTCACCATTACCCTTATTTGGGCACTTAACTAAAAAATGTCCAATCTTTCCATAATTAAAACATTAAAAAATTAATTTTCCTTGATATTTACCTATGCCCTTTTTTGGCTTGTAAATGAATATAGCTCTATTGTCATCTTCATCATCACTAAAACTATCACTTGATTCTTGAATCTTAGCCTTCTCTTTCTTTGATGTCTTAAAAGTAGCTTCTCTCTTTGAGTGTTTCTCTTGTTTGGTTTGCATCTCATATGCCATAATAATACCATGTAGCTCATCCATCTTTAGTTTGACAAAATTCTTTATCTCTTCAATTTCCAAAACTTTTGCATCATATCTCAATAGTAGAGATCTCAAAACTTTTTGAACCATAAATGATTCTTCTAAATTTTCTCTAAGACCTTGAATCTAATTAAATATTTGATCAACCCACAAAAGATAACTTGTTATATTTTCTTCTTCCATCTTCAAACTCTCAAACTATCTTTTGAAAGTCTAAAACTTAGCTTGTTGAACAGTTCCATCACCTTTGTAAATATTCTCAAGTTTTACCCAAGTTTCATGAGCAGATTTACATTCCATAACGTTAACAAATTCTAATTCATATAAACCACATAAAATAGCATTTAAAGCTTTAACATTATTTTCACTTGCCTTCTTTTCTACTAGAGTAGTTACAAGTGTTTGTGGATCTTCATATTCCTCTACCACTATTTACCAAATGTTAAATCTAAGGGCCATCACATAAGTATTCATCCTTATGCTCTAAAAATCATAATTTATCCCATCAAACAAAGGTTCCTTATTTATATAAAAACCTTCATGTGATCCAGCCATCATACTTTCCTGATCTACCTTCAAGCTGTAAAACTTTTTCAAAAAGAACCTACTCTGATACCAATTGTTAAGCACTAAATATACTAAGAGGAGGGGGTGAATCAGTGTTTTATATATCTTTTACTTAATCTATTTTCTTTTCTTTAACCACTTAATCACACATTCAAGATATGCAATAAAACTAAAACAATAATATGCACCACACGAGAGAGAGAGAGAGAGAGAGAGAGAGAGAGAGAGAGAGAGAGAGAGAGAGAGAGAGAGACTATATTTTTATGTGGAAACCCAAAGTGGAAAAAACCATAGATAATAATCTCAAGTATATGAATGAGAACCAACTCAAATTATAAATTTCATAGGCACCAAATTGCAAGAGCACCAACACCTTTCCTGAGCAGCAACACATCAACTATTTGTGAGCACCAACCCACATGAGCACCAACCCCTTGCAAAGATTTATGAGCACCAACCCATAGGAGCACCAACCCCTCTTGTGTATAAAACACAAATATATTTCAATGTTGCTTACTCAATAAATGATATAACTCTAAAATATCTCCTTTTTTCTTTTCAAAAATGAACATAAACCATGCACTCTCTTGCTTATTACAAATGGCTTCTCAAGCCTTTATTTATAGATTTCTAAATGACCTTTGGCATTTACCTTTTGTAACCATTAAATCCTCATGGAAAATGGTACCAAACTTACATGACCCTTCATATCCTTGCATTTGAAAAGTCATCTGGTGACCCTTCATAAGCAAATGCATCCTTTCCTCTTTTGTCTTTATCTTAGTGACTTTTTGTATTCTTCAAAGTGTCCCTTCATGGAAAAATGCACCATACCCTCTTTTGTCTTCACATGGTGACTCTTGGAATTCCTCAAGATGACTCTTCATGAGAAAATGCATCCCATTCCTCTTTTGTGTTTACCCCATGACTCTTTGACTTCTCCATGGGCCCTCTTTTGACTTATATGCCACCAAAAATATATTCATTAATATTAAATAAATATTAACACACATTAGCCAAGATATGATTATTAAAAACACCATTAAATGCAATGGGACCTTTATTACCAATAATTTTAGACCTTTGACATCAATGAAAATATTTCCAACATCTCCATTGTCACTGTAGTCACCTAACCTTGTAACACTCTGACCTAGCCCTATAGTGCTACAACTTAACCCTATAGTGCCCCAACTTGGCCTTATAAGGCTAATACCTATACATGTGTTGTATCTCTAGCCTACACTGCTACATCTCATGCTTATATGGCTACATCCCTCTCTCTCACCAACCCTTATAAATTTAGTGGTGGCCTCCTGACCTCCATCACAGGATTTAAACATGCCCACCAAGTTGTATATGCCATTATGCACCCTGGATCTCTAACACCTGGCCCTACTAGTAGCTCCTCAAAATCTATCCCATCTATCTTTTGGCGTAATGGTATAGGTGCCTCTATGTCATCCCTCCTATATCTAGGGAAGGTACGTGGTATCTGTAGTAGTAGACCAAACTACCTCCTGACCCATGTCATGGATACCATCTCCAACTCACTGGCTCATCTCCCCCTAACCCATAGTGAGCTTTGCAATCCAAACAACTATTTTTCCTATCCTCTAAATATGGAGTATGTTAGGTAGGGTCTCCACAAAATATCTATAGGGATCAAACCCTCAATTATGCACCTATAATAGGCAATATAATACACTACACCATCCACTGGGGTCTGTGTCATGCCCTCTCTCCACCATCTAAAACCAACCCTAAAGTTAGCTAGAATCATGGTAGGTAACCCCAATGGTCATGTCACCATGATGTGCTTGTATTCCCAATAGTTTAGTAGATGCCTGACACACAAACTATATCACCATCATAGTCTCAAACCCCATAGTTCTTTGTATAACTATGACAAAAACACTAAACCCCATAAAAATAGTTTTTTACTCAACCATATATGCAATCATACCTATCAATGCAATTATAAATCTACGACCATATACATCTAGTAATGCATACACTATGATCTTGATCATCATCATAATACTCAGTTGATGTTGTTCCTCATCAGCCATATATAGTGGCTCAAAGACAACACTCATTGAATGATAGGCCACTTCACTAACATTCTCACCATATAATGCTACCATATGTATATCATACTCCTATCTCAATCATGCAAATATCTCCTCACCTTGGAGTGGTAATCAAATATCTTATCTATATCCTTCTATGTCATTGTCAACTCCCTAATCGGTAGATGGAAGGTGTTAGTGGTATGATCCCACCTCTCGATCAATGCTATCATAAGGCTCACATATTGAGTAACTCAATAATATCATTACACTCCTCTTAACCCCATAGTAGCCATATGCTCCCACTCATCCAAGGTGACATCCCTCCTCATCCATGTTATAAGACTTGGTAGATGATCCCATAATATCATCTCCATCCTCACATGCATCCATACATACATAACTCAAGTCATGTAATTTCTAATATAACCTACCACTGCCTTTTTTCCTTTCTCTTTGGGAGAACTACATTATCTTGAGGCTCTAAATTGGGATATGTAATCAACATTCAATTAGCATGGGGTCTTCTAAGGATAGCTCAGCCATATACCCACCTAATTATCTACCCTAATCTCCCCTCTCTACCCTAGGATTCATTTCCTCTCTCTCTCAACCCTAGGCCCATTGCCTATCATAACCCTTAGCTTCATAGCTTATATACCTACCCCTCAACACTATGTCCTATCTTTTAAGCCCTAAGTCTTCTAACCTATCTCAACCTCTCTTTTAAACCATACCTTAGATATTTTTCCATAAGATCTAGGAGAACTAAATTAGTTTAAGGCTCTAAACAGGGTTATGTAGGTAGCACTCAATTGACATGGGGTCTTCTGAGGCTAGTTAGGCCATTAGACTAGTTAACTACTTCCATTAGGGATCTAAACTAACCCTTTTTCCTACTTTATTGGTTCTTCACAAGCACTAACATTGGATTTCATGCCAACATCAATGCTTTGTAGGCATAAGTGTTAACCGATGTTGTTAGATACCTACCGACCTTGGTGTTATATCAACTAATGTTGGTGGACCCCACTAATGTCAGTGACTAGTTTGGCCCTAGGGCCAAATGACCCATCCCCAAAAATACAATTTTAACCTTAAAAAACTACCCCAAATTCCCCCCAACTTATCCTAAAACTATTCTACCCCATTTCTTACCCCTCTACCAACATTTTCTATCCCCCCACCTCTAAATTAGCCTAAAAACTCAAAATAATTGAATCAAGTTTCAAAACAACTCATCAAGACTCTTACCTCAACTCTCAATCTCCTCTAGGCTAGTACAACTAGCTTTTGTGGTGACGTGCCTCCCACTAGGTCCCCTCTTAGCTTAACCATCTCAATCATGATTAAAACTCTATTTTTCTCCAATCACAAGTTGTAAATGAGTTTAGTTAGCCACCAAACCCCCTTTTATTGAGTTTGGTCAACCACTGATGTTGGCATGCTTGACCTAGTTCATTGACATCAGCACTTAAGTTGACTGACATCAATAATTTTTCCATAATATACTGATGTTAGAACTATTTACTACCAACATAATTGATATCACTAATGTCAACACCATTAGATCAATGTTTCCACTAATAACCCCAACTCTTTAGACTTTACCCATACTCTGGGTTAATTTAAAGATTATGTATATCTACTTGACCACAACCACCAACTTAAAGATTAAATATATCTCCCCAACCATGACAACTACCCTTAGAGATCACTTAAACCTCCACCCACAATGAATTTTCTTGGAAATCACAAATATCTCCTCACTCATTGACCCTTTTTACACCAACCTTGCATTGCTTGTCTTGATTTCTTATGTTATTCTACTATAGTTGGTTATTATACACATGCATGTATATTAGGTTTTTTGGATGTAAACCAAGCTCCTCTTATCACCTATAACCCTTTTGTGTTTCTTAAGGGCACTTCCTACCTTAGATACCTGGTACACATAGACCATTAGAGCTACAACTTTGACTATTTGACCATCTCAACTATCACTTACAAGCTATACTTTGGGGTTATTTCTATTTGAGTCCTCCTCAACCTTACCTATTCTTGACTTTGTCAACTATATCTCATATTAGTATATGTACCAATAGTAATACCATGTTCTCCTCTACTTACCCAATTCACTTATTATCAAACTAGTACCTGATTTCAATTTCTCCTCCATCATTTCCAATTTTGAGGGGGGATACCTCATCCAATATTAGATCATATAATTCCTATTTTTGTCTTGCAACTTGAAAATGTAAATTATAAGACAAAAGGGGTAAATGTAGACACTAAAATTACATCACACATGTATGTAACTACTTATGTCAAAACCCCTCTTGATCCCCATTTTAATAGTAATAATTAGCCTCCCTAACCCATGCCTTTACCCCTCACACATTTAATTCATTTAAAATACTTAATTAAGTTAATTAAAAACCCCTTATGCCACTTTACATGGCCACCTCATCCTAAGACTAATTCCTACCTGATGAGTCACCTCAAGACTTAGTCCCCTTATCCTAACTACTAAAGACTTATTCTCACCTAAAAACTAAATTCCTAATCAACTACATCCTTCTTAGCCTCATATTTTTACCATTTTGTAATAGGTGCCACATTTGTCATGAGAAGCAATAGAAAACTTTCCAAAAATAGTAGTTTTACCTATTCTAAGGCCACTGTCATTGGTCAACTATTGACTAACATTGGTAAGATCTCCAACATCAATGATATAAACCAAACTCCAATCTGAAGTTCAAGTTAGCAAAAATCAATAAATCTCATTCTTATTTGCATCCAAGCTCTCAACATTCAAATTTTGACATCTTGGCTTACTATTATCCTATATAAGTCAATTTAGATCAGGAACCAAGCTCTTAAAGACCAACACACCCATTTGTTTTCTCTATTTAGGGCATCAGTTGAGACTCCCTGATAGGAGCCATCCATCTAATACTTATCATTTAGTCACAACTATAACTAAGTACATGACTTATTTTGTATGTTTTTAAAGTATTTACTCTACTATCACTTTATATCTACTATTCATTATTTTACACATTCTTGACCAAACCCCTGTGAGGGAATATAAATATTCCCTACTTGTTTCTCCTTGACCTGACATACCAAACCTCAACTAGATCCATCTAAATCATACTCTCTCTCTCACAACTCTCTCCAACCTCCTAGACTAGACCAAAACCATTTCCCAGACCCAAAAAAGCTTTCTACAAGCTTCTAAGCAATTATTGCCCCTATCAATCTTGATAACCTAACCAACATTGGTCAAATTCACCCACCAACCTTAGAAACATAATTGATATCAGTCACTTCCTTACAGATGTTAGTGACTATGGATTTCCTAACCTTTCTAAAACCCACCCAAACACCTTGTAAATACAAATAAAATACACCACCTACACCTTGTCACTCTCTACTACAGTTAGGTTGTGAATAATGGTAACATTATTTCTCTTTTACTCTCTTTTTACCTATATTTTAGTTATTTATTACTCTTTTATCTCTAAAAATTGGAATATCATCTCTAAGGAAGTTTCACACTTCTTAGATTAAACACATGGCTTGGTAGCCCACTCATTTATCTACTAACAAACATTTTGTGGTAGTTATTTCTTACTTATAAATAATCTTCCCCAGCCAAAGAGGAGTGCTCACAATGTCTAGATATGGAACACAAACCAATTTGGGTTCATTCTAATCATTTCTCCCTATCATTCTTTTCTATTTTTCTTTAGACTTGAAAAAAACAAATTTTAAAGAAATAGTTAGAACAAAATAATTCACCTTTCAAAAGGTGGAACCCTTTGTGGGATTAACCCCAGTGGGAGGCCAATAGCTTCATGAAGATATAATTCATGAGGAGGATGTGAAAAGTCTAATTGAGGCCTAGTTTGTATAGGCTAAAGCTGGAGTCCAAGGGATGAAGCAAAGAATCCTAAATTTGGAAAGGGAAAAAGAAAACCTACAAACATAGGCAATTCTATCATTACTAGATTCCATGAACAAGATGCTTGATGAGTCATTATTTGACATGTTTTAATCACTCAAAGAAATGAAACTAAGTTAGATTTCATTATAGGGATAGAGTGCATTGGCTAAGAATTTGGTCACCTAGTTATAAGCCTCAAAAGATAAAATAGCCAAACTTTTCAACATTCAAGCAAGGAGGTAGATCCTAGGCTTCAAAACCATTAGTTTGGGACACTTGAATGTGATTTTGGGAATTCTGATGGACAAAGTTCAAAGTTTAAGTGCATGGCACAAGGTTGTGGAAAGGGTCCTAAAATAGGATAATGAACTAATTGAAATAATTGTAAAACCTCATAGGACCATGCTTACAGAGCCTACATAACCCAATGCCCTTAGAATCATAAGTGATGAGGAATTCAAGCATAAGACTACTTTGGTAACCCAAGAAATCAAAGGAAAAAATCTAAGGTAAATCTGGGGCTAATAATAGTAAAATTCTAGATATGATATTCAATGCAAGAGAAAGGATAAATGAATCTAGGAGCATTAAAGAAGCCATGGCTAGGAATGACAAAGAATTTGATCACTTGACAAATCAAGAGGAGGAGTAGATCCTGATTCCTACTATGGATTTGGAACTAATTGATGAGCAGCATGAAAAATCCATGAGCATCCTCTAGTAAACTTAAATAGAGGGCCCATTGGCAAATTAGATAATATTCTATTATGTAAACTTTGTAACATTTTTAAATAGGATATTATATTATAAAGGTATATGCTAGTTTGTTAGCATGTTTGCCTCTAGGTTAGTATGATTTTGAAAATCACATGTGTTTTAGAACTTATAAGGATAGTTGTCCTTATCTTTATACACCTGTATTTTGTAGTTGACCAGTATACTACCTGACTTTCCTATAAAATCATGTAATACCATTTATAAAAGGGAGAAACATCTTAGCAACTTTGTACAACTTAAAGAAATTAATATAATCAAGGGAATTATGCAAATATTGTCTATGTTTGATGTGTTAATTTTCATTTTATCTTTTCTCTCAATTTCTAGTTAAGGTCTTGAATTTGAATGGTGTTTTGGAATTCGGAGTTGTATCTTTGTAATCACAAGGTTTATAATTTGTGCAACATGCTAGATTATCTAAAAGATATTTGTTTCTCCTTCATTTTCATTTTAATCTATTTTCAAATATGCATGTGATATTTGATAATGGTAGTATATCCTTAAAGAATAATTGGTTCTTACTTGTGATTCTTCACACTATCCTTTGAAATTAGCCTGGTATATAGTGGAATTTGAGCTTGGGTTGTTTTACATTATATATTGGTTTGAATGTAGAATCAATTGAAATTGATGCTTTGTCATAATGTTTAAGGATTAAATTGGTAATCACCCTTTTCTTTTATGCCTTACCCTTCTCTTTGCTCTTTTTTTACCACAAGATCACTTCAATTTTAGCTTTGGTATAAATATCCACTTAAATCAGTCTATAGCTTTAATCTGGAGCATAATTCATTAAGTATTAGCATAGATTCTTAACAATTCATGGAGAATAGACCCAGGTGGCTCCCAACCACCAAATTATATAAATATTATGGAATAGTTTATCTTGGTCTACTACCATTTCACCACAGTTAACTAGAATGCCAAAACCTGTAACTCATGCCTTGAATTTTCCAAATTCTAAAATGAGAAGTGTTTTTTAAACACTAAGAGCATCTATGGTTCATTTAGAAGCATCAACAATATGTCAAAATGGGTTTTACCTACTTGATAGTTTTTTGAAAACCTCCTATAATTATTTCCCCTTATTTATTTCTCCATTATAAACCGTTCATGTTCCTTTGTTGATGTTGCATGGTCTTTTCTTATGCCTCAGATTTTATTATCGATTTGTGATGGTAAGTACCATTACAACCATTTTACCTATTATTTGATCCTCTACCTAATTTAATTTTTCATTTACTATATGGTTCATTTTACATTTGAACATATTACCTTGCTTTTCTTATTCCAAAAAACCAAAAAACATTGAATATACATAGAGAATCCCTAAAAATTTTAAAAATCATGAAATTTGTCTTCTAATTTCCTTATGAGATATAAAACCCCAATTTTTTTTTGGGATGGAAGATATTATCTAAATCACTTCATTTTAGATCCATTTTATCATTACCATACCATTATCCTACCATTTAGAGTAAAAATACATCATCCTAAGGTCTACATAGACTATGTAGGTTATATTTGGATGCATGGAGAATCTCAAGTCAACTCAGCCAATCCCTTTTTCCATTTTCATTACCTTACACTCTCTTTATTTTACTAGACACATTTGTGGAAATTGTGCATTTTAAATTGGTGCATTAATGGATAGTTTTCACTTCTAAAAATCTAAACACTCTCACCTTTTTGTGAGTAATCATTCCCTAATTAGTGGGCATTGTGAATTTGAAATTGGTGCACTCCACTTTCCATTTCCATTGCCTAAATTATCTTATGATTTTTCAAGTATAACTTTGTTATGTATTCTCTATTATCACATGCCTAAAATTCATCTATTTTATTCTATCCCAAATCCCTCAAAGAACTAAATTTGGCATGAAGTCCATAGGACTATGTCAGTAGAATCCACTTGCATTTGGGCATTTGAGTCAACTCAGCCACCCCTTTCCACTTCTCCTATTCCCCCTGTTATTGTAATCAATTCATTGTACCTTTATACTATTCACATTATATCCAAATCGTAACACCTCATTTATTACATATGCATAATTTTTGGTTGACAACATTGAGCTCTTTATCTTAATTACATTGTGCTCTATGTTTTTCACTTACTTATTTGCTTTGAATATTGTGTGTTTAAGTATAATTATTTTATGCTTGAGTCTTGCCTCTACTTGGGCTTGAGTTTTTTACTTTTTTATTTAGATTATTTTTATTTTTTTTGCATTTGGTACATCATGTTAACACTTGAGTCTTGATTATTGATCTCTTTATTTTAAGTGGTTTACAATTTGTTTTTGTGTTGTTATTTATTTATTTATTTATTTAATTTTTTTGTTTATTTTGTTTTTTATTTATATTATTTATTTTATTTGTTTTATTAATTTTTTATGTTTTATATATTTTCTATTACACTTAAGTCATGATATTTTATATCTTGATTATAAGTTGTTTGCACTTTGTATTTAATTGTTTTATTTTATTTTTTGTGTTTGGTACATTATGTTTTACAATTAGATCTATATATTTCATGTATTATATTTAATTTGTTTACATCTTGTATTCTAAATCTTTTCTTTTTTCTATTTTGTGTTTTGTGTTTAAATGTGTTTTGTTTTCAACTTAGGTTTTGATATTTTATCATTATATTAAGTTGAAAATATTCACATTTGAATTGGTCCATGTGTAATTGGCATAAAAATTCTATTATAAGTTATTCATACTTATGAAGCATCATTTAATTTTTTGAAATTAAATAGCAAGTGCTTAAGATCATACATAGTAATGTGAATCTGTAATGCATTTATAAAATCACTATCAAATTATCCAATACATGATCACAATGACATCCCATAAACACAACATGTTTATCCCTATGATACTTAAGGACATGCAATTCCTGAAGTAGGAATCTACCATCTAGTATATTGAATGCACATCCATGAGATAAACACAAGTGCAAAATAAACTAGTAATATAAAAGATAACAACATCATGGCAAATAAATATACATAAATTTCCATGTTCTGATCAACATCTAACATCATAGTGGTACAAAAGCAAAAAAAATCACAAAAGCATATTAAGATTCCATATACAATAATCCATGAGTTGAAATTGATTCCACACACACATCCAAGTACATCATTTTATACATCAAGAGAATATGTATATCTCATATATAATAAAAAAATATGGAGATACAAGATACAATATCAGATATGACTTTCCTTATATCCTAATGGACTCTGATTGAAGCTCTATCCTATGCCTAGCATTAGTGATGGTGGTGTTCATATAAATTTTGGATGCATCACTACCCATTGTGGAGCTAGTTATGCCACTGAATGCTCTGACAGAATAGTGTTTCAAGACCTAGAAGTTATGCTAGTCTTTTGGATTTACAAGTAATACCTATAAGTGGGTACCCTAGTTCTTATTAGAATTATCACCTCATATAAACTATGATAATACATGATCTCATCATTCACATGTAGGACATCATCCTTATCTATGATCACATTGGCTAATGCTCTAGACATACCCTCATTCGATACAAGTTGTTGATCCTCGTCCAACTTCCCATAAATCCTCTACACATATACCAAGCTCTATCCTACTTTATCATGATTTCTAATAACTCTACATCTTTCACTATCTATTGTGATTGAATCCTAGTCAACTAAAAATGTACCCCTATCAGTTGATCCACCTACCATCTCAATGTGGAAATCTATGAATCTCTATCTATGATGATGAATTATAGCTTAGTGGTCTCACCATAGGCTATATATAGCTTAAATAATAGGCCAGTCACAACCTACTCTAGGTCTGTGATCTCTAAAAAATGTGTGGTGTTCTCACACTATAGCCTATCAATAATATCTTGATCCATCCCCAAACTAGAAGGCCTGGCCTCTCCTATACCTATATCAACACTTATGCTAGAGGCCCCATCCTTTCCTATCTTTGTACCATGGACTAATCCCCCACCTACTACTTCATCCATATCTATATCTATTTGAGGACCTTATCCTCCATCTCCATCTTTGTCTCCATCAAAACCCTATATAAATGGGAGTTGTGATCACTATTGTGATATATGATTCACATGCATCTAGAGGACCTATTATGTTCACTAATTTATTATAACTTGAATAATCTATAGGGGAATCACCTATGGTATCACTAGCTAAATTGGAACCTATATATATACATGTACCTATGCATGATCTCCATCCCTCTTCTATCTAAATCTCCTATGATACCCTGGTTACTAGGGCTAAGGTCTGGTCAATTGGATGGGTCAAAAGCCTACCCACAATGTTGTATAGATTTTTTTCATGTTAGCATCTACAACCCCACTTACATATGATAACACTATAGTTTATACCATATCAAAATCTATAATGGAATGGGCTCTCAGTACTAGAATCCCCCACCCTCTAATATCCTATATAACATGTGCAAAAAAGGGGACCATATGATAGATACTAATAAATAATAAACTATTGTTGTATGTGATTTATCCTATATATCTCAAAGATAAAACCATGGTAACCTATGGTGTAGCAATACATCAAGTATACTAAAATATAAAATTGTCTTCTATCTAACCAAACTACATTGCTAGGTAGAGTTGTCAGATAAAGTCACCATCTACCATCTCATCTATGGTGCACCCATAAAAATAAAAATCTCCTCAGTGGCCTCATATCCATACTCCTATCTAAACCCAACCATAATCCACTTTATCCTTAGTTCCTCACTAAAAATTGTATCCAACAAGTCGCTCTATAGTGATATGCTACCAAACCCAGATTTGGAGTAAAGTGTTGTGTCTAATACTACACCCTCTCTAATACATGATCATTTGAAAATCCATTTATAGTTGATCTAATATAAAATTTCAACATTTAAAGTGATTAGTATAATCTAACATGTCCTAGACCATTCCTATCAACCTAATATGGAATAATCACCCACTCTTTTTAAAAGCAGGATGTCACTAATAAGACCATCAAGATCAATACCTCCTTAGGAACTAAACCCTATAGCGGAGGTGGTGCCATTTTAAATAACATTATTGGAGGCCAAGATAGGTCATATAACACATCGATGTCAACGGACCCCTCTATAATAACTAGTTTCATAACTCTAATCAAATCCTTCAATATCATAATCCTACCCTATAACATCCAATAGATCCACTGATCCTAAATAGACACTTATAAAATATTATGTAAATCCTATAGGGTCATAGTGGCCTCTCTAGTAGGCAAGGGGAAGGTCAAAGTCTCTAAATGTCATCACTCTACTAATGATGTCAAGTATGCATGATCTAATTAAATCATCGATACTCAAACTATGTGTCATAAATATACTACCTCCAGAATCCCCATAATCTTATTCATCATAATGTCAAGTCAACACAGTAATTATGACCATCACTCATATGCTGTGATGACTTCTACATGATCTTATGTAACACAAACCAAATATAATAATTTTAGTCACTTGTTTATTTTTCTTTTATTTGATCAATTTACCATTTTATTCTATTTTTGGACTTAGAATGTTATTATTCTATCCTGGTTTCCCCTTTCTCCTAGACCATTTACCTTTTTTGGTAGCCTCACCATTTTATAGAGCATCTTCACTATTTTTAGGGTGATCTCATCATTTTCCTTCTTAGGTCTATGATTTCACTATTATATAGGTCAATCCCATCATTTAGAAATATGGCATCACTTTTTTATAGAAAAATCATCATTTTTATTATTTATGTTGTTTATTAGGCTTTTTCATGGTTTAACTAGTGATACAACCATTTGATTCATAACCTTTTAATTTTTTTAGTAACCTCACCATTTTATCAATGATCTCATTTTTTTATCGATTGGCACCAAAATATGTGATATCGTTGATATGGTGATATTCATTGATTTCAATGAATTTATCAATTATATTTCAAGTTCATTGATTGTATGGTAAACTCATTATTTATGTCAGTGAATTTACCACTTTCCCTTTTTCAAAAATTATGAAGTCAATTTTTTTATACCTAAAATTAAATGCAATAAATGGCCTAACTAAAAATAAAAGAATATACCTACTAATGCCCCACTCCTGGTGGTTATTGGTACTCTCAAATGTGCTCCCCAAGTTGTCTCTGGTGCAAGATATTAACCATTTTCCTTGTCTCTCTCATGAAAAAATACTAGAGGTCTGAATAGTAATATTGAAGGTTAAAAATGAATAATTTTCACCCCTTAAGGGTGAATTTATAATTAAAATATTGAATATTTACCCTTGGGCATATTTGTGTTCCTTATTTCTTCCTAAGAGAATCATTTTTGCCTTGTTTTCTTGTTTTTCAATCCATTTTCTTCTAATTACTCCATTTTCAGCCTCTTTTACTAAAACATGTATTTATTTCTTATGTTCATAGACCCATCCATCAAATATGATTTTTTTGATCTCTTCTTGAAAAGGCATCATGGGTCTCCCAAATAATTTTTGGGGTGTTTTCTTTATTCTTGGTATGTTTCTTGAAGCAATTGGACACTTTCTATTTTGATTTCAATTTGTGTTTGCTTGATTTTTTTTTTGTTGTCACCTTAACTCAGTCCCTAGTGTTGATAGGGGCATCATCATGGTGCTTCATATTATGTAGTTTTACTTGAGTTTATTCATTGGCATACACCAACATTCACAACATGGTTTTAATCATTGGTGTGATGTTTTCATTTATCTAGTAGATTGGGGGTCAATCCTTACTATGTTAAGGGTTGGTGTTCATGGTGTTTTATATCATGGTGTATATTGTATTGGTGTTATATCAAAAAAATGAATATGAGATGTCTAAATCAATAATTATATAATAATAGATCTCCTTGTATACTATTCCCCAACTAAGTCATCACATACCTAATCATTATTTCTCAAAAAGAAAATATGCCCTATTGGGGCCAACCTTTTAGATTTCTCAACATTTAAATCTACCCTACTAGGGTAACTTTTCAACTCAAATGATTAAATCTGACCTACTAGGGAACCTTATTATTTATTAACTAAGATCACACTTTTTGGGGATACTTTATTTCTATTTATTTCATCATTTTTTGAAATCCCATGGTGGTCTTTCATCCCTATCCACCATCTTAAGGGGGCATCATGGGTCACTAATTATTTTTTGACCGAAATTTTCAAATTCTTCTTAATGAATTTTTAATTCTTTGAAAAGACATTATTATTCCTAATGTCTAACAACACCTTTTTAAATAGGGTAAAAATGTAGACATATAATTCTGAACACTATCATGTCAAAATTACAAGTCTAAATGACTTCCTACAATAATTCACAAATTTGACCAAAGTAATCAAAATGCTCTAATTTGTTCACACATGTCACGTGCAATTTTTGATTCATGTCAATATGTCATTAATTGATGAATTGTCCTATACGTAATCATTATCTTCTTCTAATTCATCTCCAATCAAATTTCAACTTGATAAATTGACATTTTCTACCAATAGTGTATGGTAATCAATATAATTCTAAGAATTGTAAAAATCCTAATCATATTCACTTAACTATTTGAATCTAAGTAAATTCTTAAGTGAAAAATCGGTCAAATTAGTTAATATCTAATTTTGGAAAATGAAAAATTTTAAAAATATCTAAAAAGGTGACATTATCATGGCATAAGTGGTCACAAAGTCAAAAATTCAAGCCATGATTAATCAATGCAATAAATATCTGATTTGTGAAAGCCATACTTGTTAATTGATCCATTAATTCCATTTGGTCTCCATATTTGAATCAATTTTGGTCTACAAAACTTGATCTTGATATCATTTTAGCCAAGATATAAATACAAAGTCCATGATCCTTTTATATTAAGCTTTTATGTGCAAAGAATTAATGCCAAAATATTGCTAATAAGCTTCACAATTTCTTCATCTTATTTCATCAAAACCATTGGTTAACAAGGGGATATGCCATCAAAATGAACACACACATAAAAAAATAATCTTATACTCATTAATTGAAAAAAATTATTTGAAAAACAATTTCTATATGGAGTCTTCAAGGAAGGTGAAAGTATTTTCCATCCTCTTGTTTTGATTTCTTTCTTTAGTGATTCTAGCTCACCTTAGGGAGAAAGCATAATGTTAGTTATTTAATTCATTTTAGATTTAACTAACATTGTATTAACCCTTTTTTTAATTTTTTTATATGTGGACACACATAGGCTATGAAAAATAGCAATTTAAAATTAAATAATAAAAATATATATATCTCTAAAAATATTAAAATATACAAAGAGGTGGTCAATATATAAAAAACTAAGATTTTGGTTCCAAATTTATTTTGAGTAATTATAAATAGGATTTGTGAACCAACCCTAATTTTTTCTATGTAAGTAACACATGTTGGAAGTGATGGACACATAATGACACATGTGGAACATGGTGGTAAATGATTAGTGGTGCCACTTATCATATATTAGTCCTACGAGGTGTGTAGAAGTTAAAACTAGTATAGTTAATCTAACCTATGTCAAATTAATATTAGTACAATTAGAATATATCACTAACACCCCTACAAATTTTTACTTAGGGAGGATTATAAAAAATAAGAAGGCTAATAATCCTCTAAAATGGGTCCTAAAAACTAGGAATAGTGAGTTGCCCATGTATAATAAGTACAACCTTAAAAAATTGAGATTAAAAAGAGAAGGTCTTTCAAAAATTAAACCAAGTAATATGAATACTACATTGTATGATATGAAATTAATCACTAAATATGCACTATATATTATTAAATCCCTTATTAAATAAAGTGAAATAAGTGTAAGTAAAAATACTGGTGAAGAGTTCAAATTTGTATGAGCAGATTAAATCCATTACTCGATCATTAAAGATAAATGTTGGGGTTTCCAAATGTTAATACTTACAATTAAAGTGTCAAAAGTAAAAAAGAGAATACAAATAATGCAATAAACTAATTAAAGTATATGTTATGATGTTACAAGGATAAGCAAGGGACACAACATCCATATAAGTAGTATGAATATACACCCCCTATAATGTTTGTTGTACCCAAAATTTAAATTCATGAAATTTTTAAATTTTTTGTTCACAATTGAATAAATAAAAACATTGTCACCAAATTACTTGGGCCTCTTGAGAGTAACAAGTATTCTACATATTTCACTTGAAGAAAATTCATTTTGAAAAAACTATAGAAATCAAGTATTATTCACACCTCAAGTGTGCAACAAGTGAAATTATCTATTTGACCATTATTTTCACATTTGGTCTCTATTTTGGTTCTCATTTTATATGTTGGATTGATATTGTCTATGAAATCATCTTTTATTTATATCTTAGAGTCCCAAATCTTATATATGTCATAGGAACAAAGGGCCAATCAGGTGACAATTATTTTTTTAGCATAATTTTCACATCTAATCTCTATTTTGATTCTTTTTTAATGTGTTAGATAGATATTTTCTAGGGGATCATCTTTCCTTCAGACATCATAGTCTCAAATTACATGTATTTTTCACATTAAATATCTATAACTTTAGATACAATAGGAATGAAAGGAAAATCAAGTGTCAATTCTCCATGTTGTCATAAATTTCACGTCTAGACTCCATTTTAGGTCTCAGTTGATTCTTTGGAATGATATTACCTTAATAATAATCTTTTCTTCAGACATTAAGGGCCTAAAGTTCAAAGTTTTTGTAGAAACTTGAATTGGAGATCTAAAACTCTAAAGGATAGAGGACTAAAACTTATAGGGTTATCTAAATGGTCTTTATGTCTAAACCATACATTTCCACATCTAAGATATGCAAAGTGAAAAATTAGCATCTTATTTTGGCCATAAATCAAACTTTATTTTTACTCTCATCTAAATCATTAGAAGCATATTGAAATGATCTATCTAATGACATTTAAATTTTGATTCTTTGATGAATATTTTGGCTAACTGAAATATGACTATATATTGCTATTTTAGTTTATCATGGGCACACTAGACACAAATTCTCTATTTGGTCATATATTTCACATCCAAAATTCATTTTGGTTCCTGTTTGAAGCATTGTAAAGTTTATGAAATAATATATCTAATGATGTGAGGCATTTTATCTTTAGATACATTTTAATGTGTTCAATTCTCAAATTTTGACCAAAATACCTTTTCCAGGACATAGTTTCATATGCTAGGGTTTGACACATAATATTTCCAAAATATCTCACCCAATGGACAAGGCTCGATGGGATTTCATTATGATTTATTTGAGTCACTATTAAATTGAAAACTAAAATAGAATAGGACAAAAATGAGAATGTGAAAGGTCAAAGTGAGAATGTGAATGATAATTTAATCCTCCTATGTGTTATAAATAGGAGATATGACAATTTTAGAAGGGTTCTTATTTTTTTCAATCTCTCAGGGAAGAGATAGCTACAAATTTATGTGTGAGCTATGTAATTTTATATGTTTGAGCATTAGAATGCAAGAAATAAAGTGATATCAATTTTTGGCTTCATAGTTTTTTATGATATTTATTATTGAATTATGTAATTATATTCATAGATAGAGAATCCATTAAAATTATATAGTTTTCTTGGTTGTGTGCAACTCATGATGTTTATAGACTTTTTGTTGAAAACCTCATGTATGGGATTTTTACTAAGTATGTCCAATATGAGTTTTGAGTAGAATTTATGCTTCCAAGAAAGCCTTTAATTCCATTATACCTTTTTCTCATAGTTTTTTTGTGTGATATTAATGATTTTTAAATACTTCATTTAAATGAGTTATTCAAAAATTACATGTGTTCATTCCATCATGGATTTCTAATCTCTATCCTCCTCAATTCTTCTCATATTCTACCATTTCCCAATTTTTTCTCCTTTTAAATATTTTTTATTAAAATAAGACCAAAAAAACCTTAAAATATACATATCCTATGATGGAATTACCCCTCTCAAATGTAGATAATAATCACCATCTCAACAATGATTTATCCAATTATTAGTGAATTTGTGTCATTTATCATTAGGTGAGTCATGAAACCAAGAAATACAAAAGTGACCTAAATTTCCACCAATAATGTTTAATTGGTGGAGTGGATGAAAATGTTTGTATAAATGGTCCAAATCCTATACTCAAACATATAATAATGATAAAATTTTAATATTTCATAAAATTCTTAGTAAAAGGAGATAAAATAATTATGAAGGTGTCAAGGAACACATAAATGGTGTCTCAAAGAAGGATGGTCCTAGTTGTGTTGAGATAGACTAGTAGTTGAAATTAAAAAAGGGACATAAAACAAAGGACACATGCATAAAGGTATACTAGGATGTGAAAATCAAACCCTCCATGGCACTCTATAATTCATTACAAGTTCAATATATCCCAAACAAACACCAAATGAAGATAAGGAAGTGTTACACCCTTAATATATAGTGTGTCTAGGGATATTTATGTCCAAATTATGGCTTACATATGATGAATGTCATCGATTTATTTTTTTCGATCAAATCAACTTGGTTTATGTCATATCAAATGAGGGCTAGTGTCTAATGACAATTAGTAGTAAGGTGTCAAATATAATAAATAATAGTTATATTTTGGGGGGAGGTATGGATCATTTATCCCAAGGATCTATTTGAATTTATTGAATTGAAATGTATCTAATTAATTATAATTAAAATACTTTCATACAAAATTGAAATGTTGATTATGGAAGTAAACATGCTTTGAAAATAAACACACTTTGCTTATAAAGAAAACTATTTGGAAATGAACACACTTGTTGATAAAGGAAAACACATATTAATCTATTTTTTGAATTGAAAGAATGATTTTAGAAGTAAATACTTAGAAATGGAACAATGAAATTCAAAATATGTAGGAATTAACTTAGAAAAGACACACACACACACATAGACCTACAGGTTACTCAAATCACACACTTAACATTAGGACTTCAAAAATATTCAATAACAACATAAAACATAAAAATAACACAAAATAATTTTTCCTCCTTGGGTGAATGGGCCATTGCTCTCCCTTGGCACATGATCTAATTTATATTTAGTCTTTCAGGGACATCGAAGATTCATTAACTTCTATAAAAAAGATTAAAATATGAAAATAAATCTATTTCTTATTGTTTCTTTTGCACTATTATTTTATTATAATATTCCAACACTCTAAATGGAAGGAAGACTTTATTTTAAATAAAAAATCTCCTATAATTTTTGTCCAAAACAAACTAACCAACTAATAAGATTAAAATTGATATCTTGTTTATTTACAAAAATGGAAATAAGTTAGAACCATCTTCCACATTTTAAGGTGAAATTATGGAAGAAGTGATGTAGGTACATGCAGAGTATTCAATAGGTTACATCATCTTTGTAGATATATATATATATATATATATATATATATATATATATATATATATATATATATATATATAAGATCTAGTGACCAAAATCCCATAACACTCATATTGGTTTCCTTTATAGGACATTACTATAAATATTAAGTCTATAAATAAAACACTATATCTAGTAAGTTTCTTCATGAATCTGAGATTATCCCATCGATGTGTTAGAAGGTCCTTGATCACACTATGAAGGATGTATCCAGTAATGTACGACCATCAAAATGTCTTACAATGAACTATGTTCCTAGTTGGAGTGACTCCTGAGATCTCCTATTAGACTCTAAAACTAGACTGATGGACTTTGAAGCTAACCTGATGGCTCTAGAGCTTGTTTGATAGACTCAAAGATATTCTAAAAAACTCTAGAGCTAGTCTAACAAACTCTAGAGTTGGACTGAGTTCATATTCAAGGTCTGATTACTTCAACAAAACCTTAATATTTGATCTTGGTGTGTTTATACAACATTTACATGAAAAATTTATGGCTAACCATGAAAAGATTTAGAATAAAGTGGTAAAAACAAGTAATATTGACTCACAGCTACTAACCAAAGTATAATTATTCATTCTCTACTTTAGGATAGACATAATTCATAAAATGCACATCACATCTATAAAAGTATTAAGATTAGTAAGGGAAAAAAAGTTTATTACTTGGATATAATGATCCATTTTATGGACTCATCATTCACCCACACATTACTTCTTGAAAGTCCTCTTGAAATTTACTATCTTTCCTAATCATAATCGAGCACTTTCTTTTCCAAATTATGGTTGAGATCATAAAAATCATAGTATGTGTCTCAATTATTATCAAATGTATCAACAAACCCTTTATGAATTTACACTAGTTCTATCTATTTCTCAAAATACTTAATGGACCGATGTGCCACATTTTTCCATGGAGACATAAGGCTAAGGATGAGTGGAGGTCTAAATGTCATACCTATCTACTCCTGACCATATATATGACTAAATTTTTGAAATATCTCAACACCCCTAACTCTTCTAAAACTCCATTTAAGTTTGGTAGGATATATCACTTCTCTTCATTTCATTGGAAGGTATGCCATATCTTATAACAGGCATTCAATGCTTCATTAAAATGGTGCTACACAAAATATTCAAAATGTATAGTACTTTGTTTTAAAAGTAGTGGATAATGTTACCTAAATATTAGCTGGTAAATAAGGTTTCTAAATAGTATAATTTTATCTTTTTCATTATGAAATTTAACTCTCATACAAAGACCCATAATTTTTATTTTATGAAAATATTCATCATTTATTATGTTCCAAGTAATTTTATTTTATAAAGTGGAAGTATACGATCTAAGCTGAGATTCCCATACATAAAGAATGATCAAGAAAGAAGACTTATGACCCAAGATAAAGCCACATAGATAAATTTCACACAAAAAAATATATTGATTCAGTGTACTAGTCTGATAAGCTTCCATGAATTGGTTTTCATCCTCCAATTCATGAGGTACTCCATAGGAAATTCTTAGTAGTTTCCATATAAGGAATTGTTTGTAGAGAATAATATGATAGGCTAAGGCAGGTCTCTTGTAGGCTAAAATTTTCTCTCCTAACTCAAAAACTACTTGAAGGGTAGACTCTACTTTTTATTTAGGTTTTATTTATTCCTTGAGATATATTTTTAACTCCCTATTTTCTATTTTAATCCTTATTAATAATGTTATGATAATACAACTATGTTTGAACCCCTTCTTCTACTTGGATATTTGGCTCAACTACCTTCTCTTTTAATAATACCATCTCATTATCTTTATCTAAATATTGATTCTTTGATTCTTATCATTATTTTTTAGAGATGAAATAGTATTTTACTTAGTTTAAAATTCATTTTTAGAAAGGTAATTTATTCTTTCTTATGCCTTATAATAGTTTCAACTTTTGAGAGGATGAACGCTTGTTGTACTTATGTTTCCTCATCATGATTAGAAGAGTGAACCTCTTTTATTTCAATTGGGACCTTCCATTTATCAAGTGGTGGCTAAGATGAATATGGTGAAGGAGACCCTATTTAAACTTTTTCAAATACCTCTACCATAGTGTCTAGCTCCTCAATTTCAATTGAGTGCTCTTCTCTAATTTATTCATGCATGGGTTATTCTTCAATGGTTTCATTTGTTGGCACTAATTCAATATTTGGAACCTCAATAAGGTATTCATAGTTTAAAATTTTAAGGATATATATATATATATATATATATATATATATATATATATATATATATGATCTCTCTCTTGGTCCTAATATTTCTATAGGCTCAATCTTTTTCTTATCTTGGAATATCTCTTTATGACCCTAGATGGGGTTACCTCTGAAGCTGGTCCTTCCTCTTCATATGTGTTTATAATAGGAATCTAGGTAGTAGATAGCTTTGGGGTTTCATTAGAGATAGGCTTAAAGACCAATTTTATCAACCTTTTTCTTATTACTACCTTTAAAGATGGACCCTCACTAAAAGTCTCTTATCTTGAACTAGACTTTGATTTAAGAGCTAAATAAAGAGTTTTTCTCTATCTTAGGCTTTTCTCAACTTATTTTTTAGAAATGCTTTCTAGGTACCCTTTCCATTTTTATTCCTCATTAAATTATGTTATAAAATTATCTAAATAATCCCATGAGGCTTGATGGAATTCATTCCTATTACATATTTTAATATCATGTTTTTTATAAATACTAGAAAAAACATAGGTAGATTTAATTTGTACTCAAGTTAATGCATACATTAACTAAGAGGAGTGATAATCCTCATGGCATCATAGCACAGGGACCCATAATATACATCACAAGTAAAATACTTTATGATTAAAAAGGTATATGTTCTCTGAGGCTTAGGTTAAATGTTTCTCTTGATTCCCTTTGAAACCCCTTAAGGGCTGAAAATCAACTTAGGAATCGGTTCTCCTTCTTCATGGAATATTTGAATGAGGTATTTAAAGGTATACCTCCCTAGAATTTTGAATTCATATGGAATTCTTGAGAGCTCACTAATAACTTCATTATTCACTAGAATTCTAACACATTTTACTTTGGTATGATCATCCTTGAGGTTGATGATAAATTCCTTAACTAGTTATTCATCAAACCCTTGAAATTTATTAAAAAATTCTCACCTTGCCTCTTCAAACATAGTAGCTATTTCTTCATCATCAAGTAGAAACTCTATATATTTTGGCTTAGAGTTTTTCTTTTAACCTATTTTATTAGAAGTTTCAGAACTTTTGATGTTGGAAAAAAGTTCTAAGGAGAATTTTGGCATAGATAAGATAGAGTTTAGACCAGAATAGAAAGTTTTCTATTATAAATAAAGTTTAAAAGGTGTGATATGCTTAGAATTAACCTTGCACTTGATTGTTCCTAGTTTTGGTATATGATCAAAGATATAAAAAATGATGGGATGTGGCCATTGGGAGGAAAGAGAATAATTAGTATAATGTATAAAATGTCTAGAAAAATATTTGTAACATATCCTTGTCCTTTTCTATGCATTATATTATGTCATCAGCCTCACTAATCATTCCCTCAAGTGCATCAAGTGGACAAATTCCATTATTATCTTTTCAAAAATGCCTTTCCCTTACGATTTGAAATCATACCATTATGGTGACATCATGTCTCTTTTTAAAAGGTCTATCACAATGATATGTCATACTTTTATTTTGGATTGACACCTTTCACTTTTTAGAATGACCCATTTTTACGTACCCCTTTTTAGGACACATTCCATTTTTAGATAGTATATTCCTTCAAGGATGTATAAATATAAAATTTGACAACCTAAATCTAAACCTATATATAGAAGAACAAAATTAAAAATAACTCAACTTAGTTGTGATGCTACCTTTACTCCTTAGGTTTCCACTTAGCTTGTAATGATCAGACCACATTAGTCAATTTAGGAGTACATACAATGTAATATAAGCAATTATATTATTAATTTTGTTCCTAGAAAAGTTGTCATTTTTGGTTTTCAAAATTTCATCCATTTTTTTAATTTGTTATATTTTTTTACCTTTTTGGGAGGAGGATTTCCATTTACTAGGCTTTCAATCCTCCCCCTTTATTTAAATTCACATATCATCATTTGATCATGATAGAAGAACAAGGTTCTCCCATATATCCAAACTCATCATAAGACTTAATTTGTTTTAAGAATTCTTCCTTGCTTAGAGGCTACTGATAGAGTCTTAGTCTATGCTTATTGACTAAGACTATCTTATTATTTCAAGATATAGGTATAAGTAGAAATAGCCCATTGTCAAGGATTTTATCTATCTGGTAGGGTCACAAACATCTAGTCTTGAGTTTTCCTTTAAAGTGTTGGAACTTATAATCAAATAGAAAATCCCAATCTCCTTATTTGAATCTCCTCTCCTTGATATCAATGTCATGCCACTATTTCATATGATGATGTATAACTTATTGTCTATTTAAATGATTTCATTATCATCTCATCTAATTTATTGAGGTAAAGAGTTATGTCTCTTTGTGCCTCACAAAGATATATACCCACTTATATGCATGTTACTAGAGTCTTCAATTAAAATTATATGGGGAGTGAAGGCTTCTTACCAAACACAAGTTCAAAAGATGAGAAACCTATGGTGGATTTTCATGTATTTTTATAATCCCATACTTTTTCAAGTAGTTTATCTATCCAATCCTTCCTACTAATGATGACTATCTTAGTCAAGATGTTTTTCATCTCTTTATTGGTGATTTCAACTTGTTTATTGGACTGTGGGTGATATGGTGATAACTTATGGTGGCTAATTTAGTAGTACTATATAAAATATTTGATCATATTGGACATGAATTGGGGACCTTGGTCAAATACTTTATCTCTTTATGCTCTAATCCATTGGATAATTTTACAATATAAAAATTTAGTAACTAGTTCTTCTCTTACAAATGGGAGAGATTGAACCTCTACCCATTTGGTGAAATAATGTGTGCTTACCAGTAGGTATTCCTTTATTTTTTATGGTGGGTTAATAGGACAAAAAAATTCATCCCCCATTTCTTAAAAGGTCCTAGAACCACTTGAGGATAGAGAGGCATTTCATTAGACAATGTGGGTTTTTCCATCATTTGGAAAGGATCACATTATTATACATATCTCTTCACATTTCTATGAAGTGAGGGCCAATAATACCCATCCCCAAGGATCTTATGGATAATCCTCTTAGATAAGTAATAGCCTCTTCCATGTTCATCATGACAAGGCCTTATTACATCATAAGTCTCATCTTCCCTTAAAATATATTTTGAACACATGGTCAGGGCCATACTTAAACAAAAAACCATTAAGATATTTGCAATGAGTATTATTTCTAAATAATTTTATCCTTTCCTTATGATTAAAATGACAAGTAAACTTCCTTATGGATAATTATTTTTTGATTGTCATCAAAACATGGTGAGTGTGTTAAAACTATGAATAAATTCTCATTAGGGAATTTATCTTCCACTGGTCCCTCTTCACCTAAAACATTCAACCTTGATAAAAATTTAGCAATCACATTAAATTTCCTAGGTTTATCAATAATGGTAATGTCAAACTGCTGCAAAACTAGTAACCATTTAATGATCCTACCTCCTACCACTATTGTATTCATTATCTTATAGTTTAGTGGTATGTGTAGAAAAATATGTTATATCTAGTGATATAATGCCTTAATTTTTTAATTGTATATATAATAGCTAGGAATTATTTTTTAGTGATGGTACAGATTCTTTCAGTGGGGGTGAGATTCTTACTAATATAATAGATGGCATAAATTTTTCAGTATTCATCCTTTTATGCAAGGACTACTCCCATAACATTATAAGAGGAATTTTTATGAATGTGGAAGGGTTTATCCTAATTAGGACATCTCAAAATTGGAGTAGAGATTAGTTTATCATTTATTGACTCAAAACATTGTTGGCATTTTTTAGTCCATAATAACTCACTATATGTGGTAAGCAAAAAAATCATAGGTGCATCTAATTTGTTTAAGTCTTATATAAAATGTCTATAATACCCTAAATGTCCCAATAAAATTTTAATATTGGTCTAATTTTTATGATAAAGTAGGTTATAAATTACTTTTATATTTCTAGGGTCCACTTGTATCCTTTGGGATAAGATATGATGGCTGAAAACAATTTTTTGGTCAACCTTTATTAAAACATTGTCATGAATCAAGGACAATTGATTCTACTCACACATGGTTAATAATATTTATAGGTTATTTAGAGATTCATCAAAAGATCCACCATGCACAATAAAGTCATCCATATATACTTCTACACAATCATTTGTTAGATTAGCAAATATGGTCAAGACTACTCTTTGAAAGGTGGTAGGTGAATTACATAGGCCAAAGGGTAATACTTTGTAGTAAAATGTTTTTGAAGGGAATGTAATAGTTAGATTTTCCTATTATTTTAGGGTTACCCTTATCTAATTGTAACCACTAAACCCATATAAGAAGGAGAAATATGTCTTCCTAGCTAGATTATTTAATACTTAGTCTATGAAAGGAAAGGGAAATTAATCTCTCATGGTGGATTTATTAAGTTCTCAATATTATATGAATATTCTCCATTTTACATTCTAATTATTTATTTTCACAAGTGGTGAGACCCAATTATTATATGATGTGGTGTAAATTAATACTACTTGTAATAGTTTTTCTATCTCTTCTTTCACTATATCTCTTAATGTCGATTTAATTCTCCTGTAATGTTGTCTAATTGGTCTAGTGTTTTTAGTAAATATATGATGAGTGAACACACTCAGGTGGATACCCTTCATGTCACTATTACCCTATTAAAATATTTTTTATGATTCTTTAGGATGTCAAAAACCTTAGTTTCATGTTCATCATCCAACCACCTATTTATTTTTATCATTTTTCTTAGTTGGAAAATTATTTTTTAATTTATAGATAGATGGATCTAACCTCCCTAAATTCACTTATTAGATATTTTAGAGGGTAGGTATATGGTAGAAACATATGTAATGTGGTGATGTATTTAAATAAATTATCTCCTTGTGAAATTTCATTTTCCAATGGGCAATGAAAGGCTATTAAAAATGTACCTTGACTATTTTGAGGCTACATAACAATGTTTTGTTGAATGGGTATATAATCATATGTTCCATGAAGAGTAGATGGTATATTTGGTCATTCCACATAGGAGATTATATCATAATCTATATCTATTTTGATAGAATCTAGAGCTAGACTGTCGGACTGTAGAGCCAAACTGATAGACTCTAGATCTAGACTATTAGATTTTGGAGCTAGATTGGACTCTTCAAAACTCCTTGTTAGTTCTTATTCTAACTCATTCACATGATTCCTAACTACTAACATTGATAATGAGGAGATACTATTGTTATTTTTCTCATGTTCATCAACCCATATGTGATCTAAGAGGTATGTAGATGGTTTTTTAGGTGGATATAAAGAAATCCATTTTGATTTTATTCCATTTGAAATGGTCATGTCTACTAACCTAAAATCTATTAATGTTACAACTATGGCTAACCAAGGTCTCCATAAAATTAATGGATATATAATTTTTTTCTCTTATGATAAAGTATCATAAAATATACAAGATATTCCTAAGATTCCATCATCACAAAGACATCCTCTATTGTTCCTTCAAGTTTGGAAATAGATTGGTTTGCCATTTGCATGACTATAGAAGTAATTTTCACCCATGTTAAGGACAAGGATTTTATTATTTCCATTGTCATCACATTTATGGTATCTCATAGGTATAAAATTATATTGGGTATCTCTTTTATTCCAAATATCATAGTAATAATAGGGGATTTTAGGATCCTCATATTTGGGTAGAAGTTATTTTTCTAGCCAATAAATAAACAAGTTTTCCATATGTATACACATAATAGTTTTAAAATTTTATTACTTACTAACACTTTATATCTTATATAAACCCACTAAGTCTTAATATATTTAAGTAAACACCTTAAGGGGTGAACTGGGAAAGGGTTGGGTAGACCATTAATGCTTTACAGGATTATTGTCCCTTTTTCCACTTATTATCTACACACTTGTCTCCTTAAACCATTATCCCTAATATTGTTATCCTTTGTTTTACACATTCCTTGCATTTACTACATTTTGTCCTCCTATTCCTCACCTAAATCCTATTTTTTTAGTTAGTTGTACCAGGTTGACCTTGTATAGTTTTAGGTATTTTTCATTTAGGAGCTAGTTTGACCTTTAGCCAACCTAGCTCATGACCTAGTGAATTATTGTGTAGAATTTTAATAGGTAGATTGGGTTGACCATATTAGATAGGATTTTTGGAAGGGTATAGGTTAAAATCCACCTATATATATAAGTTCATTTCCTAACATTTATTAAGGAGAAGTGAAATAAGAAGTAAGAGCAAATGAACATCTGTTTATTAACCATTTTACATAAGAAGTAAAGCTTAGGGTTACATAATTTCTTTGGAGATGTGGATATTATCTTATGGATAATAATTTTAGATGAATCTATAGGTTGTGTATCCTAGAGATAATTTATCCTTATAATCCTTACATACCATAACAATCTCTTGCATAACACTTTAGCCAAGGGAGAGATTGAGGCTCGGTGGGTTTGTCTTCAAAGGTAAGTATTCCTAAATTTATTTTTCCTTAAAAGAGTATATAGATATGAATTTGTGCTTCTTTTCCATGTATTAAGATTCCATATACATTGACATGAGTATATGTATTTTATGCATGTCTACTTTTATTATTTATAACCCCCACTTTCTATAAGCTTTGGTGAGCACTAGATTGGATTTACCTTACTTGTTATTAGTATAGGTGAAATATCAAAAATTAGGACCCCTTTAGGGTTATTTGGAGATTGTTTTAGATTAGAGGATTTTTAACCCTCCTTATCATGGTGTATTATGGTAAGATATCCCCTAATCAGGTCTAGTAGATACCCATAATGGTCATGCTCTTGCTTAACAAATGTGTCCCCAATCAGAAGTGTTTGGTATGATCTATCTTCTCTGAGTTAGGATTGATTTATAGACATGATGAATTTTTGCATACATTCTAGTGAGCTTGATGTGAATCTAATCATTGAAATTTTTGTTTCACTTATTTCATTATTTTATCTTTTTTATTATCATATATTCATAGCACTAGGTTGATTATAGCAACACAATTCTAACTTATATGCGTAGGTTTAACACAAGGTCGCATCCATATGACTCTATTCTATTTGTGTAGGTTATTTTCTAGGTTCAAGCTACTAAGTTGACTCAGTAAACATGGCATAATTTTTTAGACTTTCAAACATCTAATTTAGACTACTAGGTCAACTAAGTCAACCCTGTACATTTTTTAGACAATCAATTCAACATACTAGGTCAATCCAGTCAACTTTGTATATTTTAGGCACTCAAAAATAGGATTCTACAAAGCTAATTCAACCTAGTTGACACAGTTATTAGGATTTACAAGAAGTTATCAAGGTTATTTGACAACAATATCATTTATTTACATCTTCAAACCCACCATGGTTCCTTTATATCCTTCTCTTTCTTTCCTTACAACCTTGTTTTCCATAGTTTATAATCTTTAAAAATTCCCTCTTATAGTCAACTAGGTTGACCCTTTCAATGTAGTTCTATATTATATGTGTTATCTAGATAAATAGGTTGACTCTATCAATGTAGTTCATTTTCAGACCTTTTACTTTCATAGTATAGAGGTGATATTGTCAACCCTATTTTGTATTCTTTACATACACTGTCAACTACATCATCATTGTATTGTGTTTCAAAGTTATAATTAACCCTTATATTCTAGTAATTATCTCACACTTTCATTTATTTTGGATTACATGCTTAGAATAGATCACATAATCTAATTAATTGGTTTTTAATATACCATTTAGTTTCACTATTTTCTCTTTTATGTACACACTACCAAATCACAAAATCTTAACAAGAATTTTAATAATTATCTACCCAAGGCCAACTTACTTGGATTTCATCACCAACAGGGAAGCCAAATTGGTTTTCTAGACAAGAATAAACATGTGGTTAATGGTATATTTTAGCTAAGCACCCAACACCCTTATCATTATCGTGTGTGAAGTGAGGGGGTAGGCCCCAATACGAAGCCAATACCATTGCCAATACAGATCTCTTTCAGCCTAAACATTCTGAAACCATTTTTAGATTGCTTTATAGTTCCTTGCATCCAATTCCTCATCACATTTAAAATCATATTATAATAATATAAAAACATTTAGTTTGACCACTTAGTTATCTTTTACTTTCTAAATTGATTACTTACTCTTTGCTCAATTATGTGTTGTATTGCAAAAACTTGCATTAGACAATGTTGGTGTAAGGTTTTATGATGTGTGCCTCAATTGGATCCAAATCATTGATCCAAATAATTAGGTTTTCTTTTAGTTCTTTATTTTCTAAGTACTTGCAAAAAACTCTCCCTTGTTTTAGTGCACAATCATTTCAATTGACACAATATGTTATAGGTTATTTGATTTTCTTGTCTATTGTACTAGGTTGACTTAATTAACCCTATACACTATTTTTAGCCTCTATTTGTTGTACTAGGTCATCCCAGTTGACCCTATATAGTTTGCAATCCCTATTTCCTATGTTAGGTCAACCTAATCAACTTTGTATAGATTCTATCATTTCTTATTTCCTTACTTTCTCATCTCTCTTACTTGATTTAGTCTCTCTCCTTCATCATTAATTTATATTTGAGGACAACACTAAGTTGAATTCAAAAAACATGATGATTTTTACTAACCCTCATATGGTTTCCCATACACAGAGTAGGGATCCTCTCTTAGATGAGAGTAATGTTCACATAACCACTCACATAATAAACTATGAGACCCTTCCTCATACCTATTTTCATCATAATCCTCTATTCTCCCTATAAGATCAAACTGAATTAGAGTATACCCCTAAAATTCTCTTCTTTATCTCTAAATTTTCTCAACATTGAAGAAAGGATCCCTCTACCATTTACCATATCATGATTAGTGGTCAATCCAAAGAGCTTCATTCACCTACTTCCATATTTTGAAATGGATTTAGAAGTACCACTTTATTTGATTATCAACCTCTTCTCTTGATTATGACCCCTTCTCATATCATGACTTATTCTTCTTTAACTTCTTCTACCTCCATGTCTAGTATATCCACTAGCATGGTAGGTTCTACATCTAGTGGTCCTCTTATAAGATCTAATATCCTTAATCCTTTTACTATTGCATTATTTGCTAACCCAGGTAATCATGCTTCTAGTGCTTCCTTTTCTCATCCATTCACTAGTCCATCTTTTTCCTCATAAGAAATTTTTTCCACTAGTGCCTCACATTCTCATAGTTCCTCTCAAGCTCCTACCACACCAATATTGGTACCCAAGCCACTAACACCAACTCTAATGCTTCAAATAATAGTAATAATCCCGATCAAACCCACCATATTTTGTTACAAATACTCAATCAAATGAATACCTTTCAATATCATAATACAAATCAAATGATAAGAATTCAAAATCACCTTTTCCATATTCAAACTCATCCTCAACTAATGACCTAGGGCATGCATAATCAAAATGTCCCTCCTACCCCTCTTCAAGATTCCCAAGGCAATCTCATCCCTCAACCTCATTTGGTCAACAAAACCATTAAGCATCTTCAAAATGACCATCTTATACCTCAAATTACTAATATTGATATAGGAGGTATCACCCCTACCATTTATTATAATGGATCAACTAATCCTACCCTTCATCTTCAAACATTTGTAAATATTTATAAATATTGGGTCAAATTAAATACCTTTTCCAATACCAAGATCTTATCCAAAACCCTCATGAGTGATGCCTTATATTAGTACAACCAACTTAAAACCCATTTTATTTCTAGTTTGGAAGATTTATTAAATGTTTTAGTTCAATAATTTCAAACTAGTGATATTCTTGGAAACACTTTGGCCCACTTCATAAACTATAAACAACTTGAAAATGAAACTATCCAAACATTTGTTAAAAGGTGAAAAACATTTTCCAATAAATTTCAACATAACATGGCCGATGATAACCTTTTCCATCTCTTCACTAATGCTCTTTTTCCAAACTTACAATATCAGGTCAACACTCTCTCTCCACATACTTTGGAGGAGGTTATTGACCAAGATAAAAATTAATATTTTCTTGTGCATCAATTAGAGCCACCCCAACAGTCTATGGGTATTCATCTTTTAAAACTTAAGAACAAGAATCTTAATGCTACCAATGATGGTGTCATTAACTCTTATGACACCATTCACACCATTCAAGTTATCATTCCTAACCAATCTTTGAAACTAACTCCACCTTCTCAAAAATAGATTAATCCTCATTTATCTTCACCAAATACCATCAAAGTTCACAAACCCCTATCCTCAGCTAAATTAATCAAACTTATACCTATGCATGTTCCACAAGAATTTGATCCCACTCATCCTATGAAATCTTGGTATGATCCCAATAATTTTTGCTGGTTTCATGCTAGTTAGGGTCATTCTCATGAGACATGTAAGTAGCTTCATAATTTATCTATGTATTTTATTCTTGGTCTTAATTGTGATCATGGATCTATCATTTGAAAACATCAACAATACTATGACATTGATTTTATGTCATAAATTACATACTAAATCTCAAGCCTTAAATCAATCTAATGCTCATTTAGCTATCTATAAAGATCCTCTTCCTAATCACCAACCTAATCAAGATACCCAAAACAAGCCCACCCCTTCCACCAATAATGTATAAAGTATTGTTGACCCCACTTCTAAAGAGAATGTGGTTAATATGACTAATATGAAAAGGGTGGTTATTTTTATTGATCCTAAACCTATATACACTCCTCCATTGTCCTGAATATTTTGTGTTATCCAGGATTTTTATCCAACTCCTTTAAATGAGTTGGGGTAAGATGACCTTAGAAAATTTGATGATTCAATTCCAACTTATCCATTGGATAACACTTTCCATTCAATTTCTACCATCCCTCCATCTTCTTTACCCAAGACTAATGATAATCAAGATTATATTAACACTTCTTTTACTGATTCTCAAAACAAACCTAAACCAATTGATTCATCTTCACACCATAATTTACAAAATCATTCTAAAGATTATCCTTCTTATCAACATAAATTCCAATGCACTTTAGCTCCTCCTTTTTAGGACCTCATTAATCATTATGCACCTATTTATAATAACCTTATCATGAGTTATGATGAGTGGGATCCCATCATGGAACTCACTAATCTCCTATCCCAAAGTCTATTTCTTTATCTTATGAGGACCTCTCCACAAAATATAAACTAAAAAAATAATTTTGGATCATTGACCTTCACATACCTAATTATGATTATGGTTAATCCTTAGATGATTCATTCCTATGTGGTCTTGTTTAGGCCCATGATGTGAAGATTATCTATTATCATTCCTCTTTTTTTAGTATTTTCATGTATCTTCCCTATTCCATCATTCATAGTTCTCAATTTTTTATTTTTCCTCTTTATCATAGAGTAGAGATGGTGCCAACACCTCTAATTTATGAGGAACCTCATATGAGTATACTCATGGATCATGTTATGATTGGACCTTACTGATTTGATAGGTACCTTGAATGTTATGTATTGATTATCCTTGAGATGCTTATGACCCTTCTTCAACCTTCTATAGACCCTACCCCTCCCTCAATAGAACCCACATTTCAAACCATTCTTACTCCTACTATAATTGAGCCCATTTTTTCTCTCACTATAGTTTATCCCATTCCTATTCCTATTATTGGTGAGTTTATCACTACTTTTGATCTCATTCACTCCTTTCATTGAACCTAGTCTTATTCCTTCACCATTACCACCTTTTCTTGGTAATGGTTTTATTCCTTTACCTCTAATGGCTACATTTCCACCAAATGGGCTAATGAGTCTTTTATAGCTCCTTCTACTTTTGTTACACATCCTCCTATGATTACTTCTACTAATACCACTCAAAGGCATATATGTTGCTTCCATAAAATAAATAATCATTCCTCCATGCATTGTCACAAGTTGCACTAATATATTGATACTTTGGGTCCTTCTTCTCCTCAGCCCTTAGATAAGGCCATACCTCCCTCAAAGGTACTTCTTAAATATAAGACTAAGTATGGAAAGATGTATTATCTTTGGCACCAATATGGTACCCATCACACTGATCATTGCCACATCTTATAACAACACCTTAAGAATCACCTTATAACTATTACTAGACCTTCTACCATTCCTACCATAGGTCATTATTGTAAGAAGGATCCTCCTTCTTTTCTCATGGTTCCACCTCTTATGGTTCCATCCCCTCCTATGTTTTATTCATCACCTTTTGTGCCTCCACCCGTGACTCCTTCACATGTGGATCTTCCATAACCTTTAGATCCTTCCCTACTGGTGATTATTTCATCTCCTATAAATACCAATCCCATGTATTCCCCTGAGTACACCTTACCTTATATCCCTCTTCAGCATGATCCATCAAGAATTCCTACTTTTTATATTAAGGAGATTAGATGAGAATTATTTTTAAAGTTTTCACTAAATATAGATGAGACATTAGCAGTAGTTTGCATCAAACTTAATAGATATCAATCTGATGTTCTAGATAATGTGTGAAATTAGATTTATCAATATTTATTAGCACATGCATGGTGATTTTATATTTACATCTAGATTGGACATGTGATCCAATATTACCTTTATCTATTTATTATATCATTTGACATTATGTAAAATTCTTATTTATCTTACATGGTGGCTTTACTTTTGTACTCTATATCACTTATACTTTCATTTATGTTTTCTTATGGATGTCTTTATTTATCATTTATTTCTTAAATTTTATTTCTTACAAACTTCCTAATTATTTATTTATGATTTTTTGCATTATTATCTCTATCTTTCATGCATAATTGTAATTATGACTTGGTTATACAAACCTAGTTCCCTTTAGTCATTTCTTATTACCATATGATCAGTTAGCAAATAATTCATCTCATTATAATAGCCTTTCATTGGCCCACTTTGGATCTCCTTTGTCCCTTTATTCCCTTTTCACAAACTAAGCATATACATGGTTGAGACTTGAGTAACATTTTGGTTCATTATTAAGCCTAAGTGTTCTAGTTAGTCTTGTATTTGGTTACCTAGCTTCCTTTAGCCGAAGCCTACAACTCATTCGTGTGTATCACTCTATCTCTCATGGTTGGTCATTCCAAGTTCATATGAAGTAGGAATCTTAAAAATACTTGAAAAAAATTAAAATCCAAATCATTTAACAAAAGGCAATGATATAAAAGGCAAAAACATTCAAAATTATTAAAATTGTAATCACACTAAAAAGACGTGATTCAAATCACATCCCATTCTTCTAGTTGAAGCTCAAACTCCACATTTTGACTCATAATAGAGACAATGTCCATTGGGGTATGGTAGGCTAGTAAATTAGAAAATGAGAATAAAAAATATTTTATTTCTACCTACTTTCTCACACAAGTACCCAATCTTTATAGTAGGCTGACATCTCTATAAAGGGTCCTAAGGAATAGGGAACACATCATGGGAAGGTAAGTCCATTTTAATTGTCTTGTATGAATCTACCTTCAAGAGGTGATATTAGTAGCATGTTTATTTTCCTAAAAATATTTGTGTCTATAGCGAACAAGTTTCCTTTATACAATGATGGTCACTAGTTAATCAGTATCTTCTCATGTCCTTAGTATGCCTCTTGTCTCCTAAGGTATTCTCATAAGACACTTAATTTTTTATTTTTACACTCCCTTTTTCACACCCTACATTCCTCATATTTTCTCTTGATAAATATTATTTTGTTCACTGATCACTCCCTTTGGGATTCCAATTTTGATTTGCATTGTAAGACCATGGATAGGACCTAGCCATCCTCACAAACTACCACAATTTCACCTTCATATTACTAACATAATTTATTACTATATTTTCACATTTATTCCACCTCAGTGGTGTTCCCTTTGTGAGTTGTAGTGTAATACCATGGTTAGGACCATGGATAAAATTTTCCAATAATCCAAGTCACAATAAAGATTACATGTGTCAAATATGATATAAGATGTGATTTATCATGAAGTTACACATCATTGACATGCTTCCAAACATGATTTAGTATGTTTTATGATTAATTCATTTTTATTTCATTTTTATCTTCTTATTTTTTGAGTGCATGTAATAATTCAACCATTTCTTGAATTTTTCATACTTCCCAGCTTGAATTAGTGTGATAAATTTAAGACCAATTTTTTCCAATTTTGTTTTTATATTATGCTTCCCAACATGACTTAATATGATTGATTGACTTAATTGGTTTTTTAATACCATTTGTCCTTTTACTTCACTTCCTTTTTTATTACATTATTTTCATACTTCCCAATGTGATTTATTATGATTTTACTTGTTCTAATTTGGTGCCAATATTATGTTTGGATTAAAAACAAAAATTTTACCATCTTGTTTACCACCTTTTTTGGTTATTTATACTTATTCATTTTTTTGTTATTACACATTTCCCAACTTAAAATAGTGTGTGGTACTTTTTTTATTGATTATATTTTACCAAGTCCATTTTGCTTATTTATTTTTAAACATGCATGTGTTCTACATAATGCTAGAAAAGAAACCACAACTCATATATTTCCTATAGCATATACAACAATAGATAAATACATGTGCTAGAAATAAATATATCTAAGCATCAAACCAAAATAACAACCATAACCAAATTGATAACAAAACAAAATCCAACATCCCAAAATGATTTATACATACATACATACATACATACATCATGATTTTTCATACAACAATATAACCATATACAATGCACTAGCTCTATGGAATCTTCCATATCTCGTGGCCTAGCCATGATGCTTGTAGATGCCTTGGTCTAACTCCTCTACATAAAATATTGTAAAGAGGTTGTTCAAGATATTAATCTCAATGCCTTCCCCTATATATGAGCTACCTGAGACTGCACTTATGGCAACTAAGCTAGGGTTTCTATATGTGTTACTTTCTCTTGATCCTATAGCTATGTCATATGGGTTAGGGCCACTACATGTGTCTCTCTCTCCTGATCCTATGATTGTGTCATCTATGTCACTATAGCTAATGCACAAATATCTCCTCAAATAGAGCTTACCATGTTCATGTCTCTCCTACACCCATCTTGGTTGGTGGCTACATCCCCTTTTTGTGCACTTGTAACTACTTCATGAACTCTCCAGCTAATCTAAAATAGATCACCTAATCTAAGGTAGATGGTACCCTAAGATCCTCCAGTGTAATGGGATTGTATGACATTAGTGCATCATCTATAACATCGTGGAGTGATCCCCTCACTAGGGACCCCCATATGATCTACTCATCATCTACCATACCTAAAAAAAGTGAATTAGATATATATTATATCATTAGTATATCTCAAAATCTATTTATCTATAGTATATTTAAAATCAAACTTAAACAATATTTAATCATCTTTTATTACCTATCTATGTGTTGACCACTATTGTCTCATCATCTACATGACCACTGAACATGATCTCCCCATCTATATGGCCTTTGATAATATCCTCTATTGATCACCTCCTAAAAATAAATCCTAGAGATGAAACTCATACCCATCTCAAGCTATGCCTAAGTGGTATCTCTATAATCCAACTCTCCTCTAACCCACCTACTAGGTCATTTGAGATATTTATAGTCTCTAGTATTTCCTATTCATATTGCCTCCATCGATGTCATGTACTTAGTGGTCACTACTCCTCCCACTATGGATTTGGTAGTGGTATATTTGGTGCTCCTACCTCTACATCCATCTCTTTTTGCTCTACTACCTATCATGCTTGACTAGTCTATGGTATTTAACATTATGGATTGAGCATCAGCCTCACCATTGGTGGACCTAATCCTACTCTCTCTCATGGCTCTCTCACATATCAAGCCCAAAACATGGGCACCACCATCAGTGTTATTGGGTAAGTCAATCCCATCACCTTAGTAATCATGATACTATATGTGGCTTTGTCCACCAAGTGTAGTGTCTTGTCACCTCCATCTATGCTAAAGCTGATACAACTCTGCCCTAGCTAGGCCATATCATATCGATCTACGCATATGGATGCCATAATATATCCATTTGTCTCACTATCTATAGTGTTGGCATATGGGTCATGGCCCCTGATACCTGGTCCTATATCCATCTCTATACTCGATGTGACCTATCATTGACCACATAGGGCAACCCAACCAATCGATACATGGGTAACCTCTCATAGATCCATGATATCAATAATATGATCAGTCCCACTAAATTCCACCCTTTGAATAACACTCCATAAATGTCATGTATGACTTGTACCTAGATGATAGATCTTAGGTAATATATCACCCTCTCCTCTAATATCATCCAACTCAAGGCTATCACAAAGAGTGGTACCTTATCATCTAACTTATGGCATAGTACCTATGTATTCATAAGTCCTATCATATCCTTCTATATGTTTGGAATATATGACATATATACATCAAACATAATCACTCTCAACCCTAGGTATATCCTCTCTGATCTTGTAGCCCATATAACTAAGGTTCTCCTATCCTCCTCGATATTAGATACTCTTATGACTATGGGTGTCCTTGATATGGGAAATATTAGGATGACATGCACATCTTTCAAGGTGATGCCCACCTCTATAGTATCCCTCTCCACCTCCCATCTAAAGGTGTTAGTTAATCATTCCTAGCATTCTAGGAATATGACCAATAGATATGAGCTAAGGGGTATCCTACACATATCTACTATACCAACTATGCCTAAACAAATCAATCTAGACCTATCCCCTATCTATAGGTACTCAAATAAGTTTGGGATCCATGATTTTTCCACCAAAATCCAAAATTACTTATGATTTTGCAATTAGGAAACATCAAAAGATGTATTATATCCTTCATATCATGTATAATCAAAATATACTCTTTTTCAAATCTTAATAAAAACAAGCCTAAAATGATTTAATTTATTCATTTTTAATAGATTAAACCTATTTTTAGCCCACTCAACCCTTTTATCCTTTAGTTAGTCATTATTAGCCATTCTATAACTCTTTCAACCACTTACACACTTTTCCTTACTATTTTGGTCCTTTGGTCAAACACTAGTTTGACCAAAATTTCCCTATTTTGACTTGGTTGACTTAAAAATCTAACTCAACCCTCTTATTTTCCCCTAGTAATATGTTTTCATACTAGAATTTTTTGCTTAGTCAACAAAAATGTACTGGGTCAATATTTTTCAAAATAAACTACATCGGTATAGACCTAATAGGTTGGTAATATGGATTTTGTCACTTTTTAGCTTTTCCCATTTGACCCCTTACATTTTATGAAATAAATGCCTTTTGATAGTTATTTTACCAAACCTTTCAAAACTATTTCCTTAATTAGATTTTCCTACCCTTAACACCTAATTTGGTTTCATTTTGATGTCTAGAAATGTTTAAAAACACAAATTTCTAAAAACACACTTAAATCACTAAAATATTCAAAAACTAGCTTGAGATTCTTAGTTGCTTTCCTGTCTTGCACCTGCTACCACTTCTGGGGTCTATCTCATCTATCCTATCATCTCCTTACCATCCTCACTTTTTTGGTCTCTTAGAAATATTTTTCTCTCTATCACAAGTCAAAAATAACAAATGAATTCTCTTTGACCTTATTTAAAATCACTTTTCATAAATTCAAATCTTTTAATTATTTTCTAGCAGATTCCTTGTTTTACCTATATCTTTGTTTTTACTCATCCATTTTTAAAACCATAAAATTTTATAGAATCATGATGATGTAGATAATATTTTCCATTATTATATACTTATATTCTATATATTTTTTTTGTTTGGCTATTTTTTACACTAACTTTTACAGGTTCACCTAATGTTCTTCACATTTGGAAACCTTTACTTCTCTTGCAGCCTACTTCTTTATCTATAGCACTAAGGTAAGTAAAAGTATGTGTTTTTAAATTTTGTCCTTTCATTTATCTTATTTTTCTATTACTACACTTTACTTATCATCAACATTATGTGTTATCATGTTCTATTTCCTGAAGCACCATCCCATGTTGCACTCACATGACATATGATGATCTTCAAGTGGGGCATATGTATACACATAATATTTTAAAGATTTTATCACTTAATGATATATTGTATCTTGTAGGAACCCATTGATTCTCAATCTTTCTAAGTTCACACCTTAAGAGGTACACCAAGAAAGGGATGGGTAGACAATTGGTACTTCACAAGATTGTTGTCCCTTTTTCCACTTATTATCTACACACTTGTCTCTTGAAACCATTATACCTAAAATTTTTATCCTATGTTGTACCCATTCCAATAATTTCCTACATTTTATCCTCCTATTACTTACCTAAATCCCATTTTTTAAATGATTTTAATAGGTTGAATAGGTTGACCCTATATAGTTTTGGATATTTTTTAGTTAGGATCTAGTTTGACCTTTGGCCAACCTAACTCATGATCTAGTGAATTATTGTTTGAAATTGTACTAGGTTGACTAGATCAACCCTATCAACTATGATTTTTTAAAGGGTTTAGGGTCAAATCAACATATATATATACAAGTTCATTTCCCATCATTTATTAAAGAGAAGTGAAATAAGAAGTAAAAGTGAACAAACATCTACTTATTGACCATTATAATTAAGAAGTAAAGTTTAGGGTTCCATACTTTCTTTGGAGATACATATCTTGTATTATGGATAAGTATTATAGATTTATTGATAGGTTGTGTATCCTAGAGATAATTTATTCTTGTCATCCTTACATACCAAAACAACCTCTTATAAAACACCTTGGCCAAGGGAGAGATTGAGGCTCAGTGGGCTTATCTTCAAAGGTAAATATTCCTAACTTTATTTCTACTTTGTAATATTAAATAGATATGCAATTGTGATTATCTTCCATATATTAGGATTATTTATACATTGATGTGAGTATATGCATTCTATGCATGTTTAGTTTAATTATTTTTAACCCCCACTTTGTGCCACAAGCTTTGGTGAGCACTATATTAGATTTACTTTACTTTTTATTAGTATAGGTGAAATATCAAAACTCAAGACCCCTTTAGGGTTATTGTGTTATATTGGAGGCTCTATAACCCTCCTTAGCATGGTGTATTATAGTAAGAGATACCTTAATTGGGTCTAGCAGATCCCCATAATGGTCATTTTCCCACTTAACAAATGTGTCCCCAATTAAAAGTGTATGGTATGATTTATCTTTTATGAGTTAGGATTGATTTATAGACATGATACATTTTTGAATGCATACACCATTCACTTGTATATTTTTAGGATATTATGTTTTCCTACCTATAGTATTTATTCACAAACCCTTAATAACTCTATTAATTTCTATGATATCTCTTATGGATTGCAGCAATGGCATTTCAATATTTAATTTTCTTAGCTCTTAGACTAAATCAGACTCACTCTTGTTTCCATCTTCTTGAAGATGTTGTAGAAAAGGAATGGTTGGAGGAAATATAAAAGGTTTCTTGAGGCCTTTCATTTTTCTCATTAAGATTTTTATTTTTCCTCATTATATTTTTAATTGATTGGCTCAATCAGAAGATACGGTTTTTTGTTTTGGACCTCAATCATGGTAATTTTAGGGCTATTTAGTGTTTTAATTGATCTCAACTAGAGATATTTATAGTCAATGGCACCAATCCTTAAGGTTAATTCCTGCTCAATCTCATAGATAGGAGTTACCTATATATTTTTTGTAATTTCCACTAGTTGTGTAGGGAAATAATGCGGATTTATTTGTTTTATTTGTGGAGGTTGATTGGTAGGAGAGTAATTAATAATTATTTTTGTGTAAATATACTCTATTGATTGAAATTTTATTGGGGTACCTTGGTTTTCCCATGATTACTAATTGGTTTTAGGTATCCACACTTGTTTATGAGGCTAAGACATCCATGGTTGTGGTGTCCACTTTGGTGGATGACATATTAGTGGTCCCCATGCTTCTGGTGGTGCTTTTCTAGCCCATCAAATCATACATGGGTTAGAATGATCTTTTGGAATGATATGATTCTAATTTTGATTGTGGGAAAAACAACTTCCCTATATTTGTATGTAGTTGAGCTCTTCTATTTTTTGGGTAGCCTATTTGAGTTACTTATTAAGAGAAAGTAAGAGAGCATAATTTTTGGTATCATGATCACTTGTATAAAAAATAACACACATGTTTGTCTTATTAAGAGGGAAATCTATAAGTGCATATTTCAATCTATATTTTGGACAATACATAACTAGTGGTTTAGTAGTGGTATTAGCTTTTGCTTGTAAACCATATAACATGGTTTTTTATTATACCAAAATTTTTGTTTTAAGATTTTTAAATTACTCTATGAGTTATCCTACATCATTGGTCCTCTTTCCTATTTTAATATTCCTAACACTAGCCCTTGTTCTTGAATAATTCTTGTATAGTCTAGTTATATCATTGAGACTAAGTTTTGTATGTCTCCTTTTCCCATAAGATTCAAAGATTCCCTATCATCTATTCATTTTAATAAAATTATTTTTCTCAAATATTTCTCTAACTCATATCCACATCTCCTAAGTGCCAAGAAGAAGTGGTCAATATAGTTTTCCATATTCTCATCTCCCTTTTGTTTCATGTGGAAGAATTTTGATCCCTCACTCTATAGTAATCATAATATTTATCTAAGAATATTTTTAAATTTCATCCCATGATTTTATATAATTTGGTTATAAACCCATAAACCATCTCATGGATAAATCCTTGAGTGTAGGAGGTGTTACACCCTTTACCTATAATGTGGCCATGGATATGTGTCACCAATTTATGGCTTGCATACCTTTATATTAGCTTGTTGCATTTATCAATGTTCTTAGTATGGTCGTATTATGTAATAATCATGGCCAAGTAGAGTATATTTATGATGTTTTAGTAAGTATTTTATCATCGTATTATGATTTTTGTTCTTATTGCATTATTATGGAGGTTTCCCTCTCAAAGTGGCTTAGTCATAATATTTAAGTATTTTACTCTTTTGTCAATTATTATTGTGGATCCACTTATTATACTCTTAATTTTTTTTTATATATAATTATATTTTTTCAAATCATATAAGTAATTTTCTTAAAATGGGTATCAAAGCTTTGATTTGGGAAAGTTTCTATGGTGTAGTTTTTTTTGGATCCCTAACAAGTCAAAAAACTATAACTTTTGATTTGGGAAGAATTGAATTTATTTATCACCACAATTTTTTTCATGAGTTTTTTTAACAAAAAATTTAAAAATGTTGAGGTAAAAAAATTATGGAATTTTTCTGAGCTTGTGAAAATTAACAATAATTAGATTCATCTATATAAGACAACTACAATAGTATATTCTATTGGTACATTTTTTGGGCCAAAATTTTCACCCTTATGTACAATAGTAGTAGTTATATTCATTTAGATGAGATGATCACAATGGTGTATTCCATCGATATACTTTTTTAGGGATAAAACCCTCGTAGGGTTTGTGCATGGCTATTCCAAACATTCGTGAATGTAGGAAAGGTAAAAAAATATAAAAACTCCTCACAAGGATGACATGGAGTCTATAGCTTTTAATCCATGTATTTTGGAGGGAGTTTATAAAATTAACTTAGATTTATAGGTCATGGTGAAAAATATGATTTTGATATAATTAAAGAGGATATACCAAGTTGAGAGGGGACCTAGATAGCATGATGGATCATTTTTTTAAAATATCTAGGTAATTGGAAAACTTATTATCTCAACCACTATAAAATATCCCTCTACCACTTTAGTTTGGTTCTCCTCCAAACAATACCAACACCAATCCTAGTCTGAAGCTAATGTTTTCAAAAGTGGACTTGCACAATTTTTAAGGTAATGACCCACCCACCTAGCTCACTAAATTTTTTAATTTATTTGATCTAAATTAGACTCTATGTTTACAAAAAATGGTTATGGCCTCTCTATATCTAAAACCTAAGCCATTGATTTGGTATCATTTTTTTTGTGCTCAAAATAAAAATAAGGGTGTCCCAATTTCATGGTCGATATTTTTAAGAGTTACAGCTCCACTATCACAATAATGTCTTTAAAAACTACTTCATCTAGTTAGCCAAGTTACACTAGATCGATACTATCAAGGACTACATTCATCAATTTTATAATCTCTCCTTATGTGTGGTAGACATCATTGAGGAAAATCTAATTGAATTATTTTTGGGTGGCCTTAAAGATAACATCAAATTGGAGGTTTGCATTCTTCATCCCATTAGTATATCTAAGGCCATACCAAGGGCACACATGGCTAAGAAAAAATAGTTGGTTAGATGAAGACCTTTCACCAATGTCCTTGAATACACCTTCTTAACACCATAATTTCTATAGCCTACCAAATTGACACCTTAAAAAGTGGAAGAAAATCATGAAAAATATTTATGTTTTGGGTATGATAGCAAATGGAGCAAAAAACATTAGTGTGCTAAAAATGTTGTTTTACATTGATGGTACCAATGAGGAGGAAGAAGATGAGGAGACTTTAGGGGAATTTTTGGAAGAACCTAATGATAAATCTAAATATAATTAACCTATTATTTATTTTCATGCACTTTTAGGTATTATTACTCCTCAAACTCTTAAGGTGGTGGGAAACTAACTTCATCAATAGTAAGTTGACTACTTGTTTAAATTGTTTAATTTATCCAACTCCAAAATTTTAGGTCATGATTGTAAATGGTGGTATGGTCAATTGTTATATAAAATTCTATAACATTAATCTTACTATGGGAGACTATTTTATAGATTACCTTATGTTTTTTATTCCCATGGGAGGAGTTGACATTATTTTGGGAGTATTGTGGCTCACTACTTTGGCCACTATTGAGATGAATTTACAATAACTATTCATGAAGTTCCATTAAAAATGTAGGACCTTTGAACTATGTGAATTATAGGCTAAATCTCCACAACTAGTTAGTTTCCACCAGATCATGAAGATTCTTAAAAAATGTGCAAAAGGTTTTGTGGCACACTTATTTTCCATAGAGTTTAAACCAACCAAGGAGTCTACATATACTAATTGTTAAAGGATGCTAGACGACCATTCTATTTTTTTAGTGACATGACAAAATGACTTCCTCTAAGTCATGCCATTGAGATCATTCCAAGAAGTAAACCTAGAATCATACCCTATAAGTATCCCTATGCCAAACAAAGTGAAATTGAAAATATGGTAGAAGAGATGTTGGAGGTAGGAATCATCCAACACACTAAAAGTGAATATTCCTCCTTGGTGGTCATGGTGTGAAATAAGTATGACAGTTGGAGGATGTACCTAGACTACAAAAAAATCAACAAGTATACAATCAAAGATAAGTTTCCTATTCTAGTAATTGATGATTTTCATGATGATATTTATTTTACCAAATTAGACCTTCACTTCACTTTGGGTATCATCATATTCACATACAGGATGATGACATACCTAAAACATCTTTTAAGACTCATGAATACCATTATGAATTTATGGTCATGCCTTTTAGCCTCACAAATACACCATCTACTTTTTAGAGTTTGATGAATACTATTTTAGGAAATTTTTTAATAAGTTTATATTAGTGTTATTTGATGATATCTTCATCTACAAAAAAATTGGGAAGACCATTTAAATCATGTAAAACATGTGATTTTAGTTCTTAAACAACATCAAATTTATGATAAACCTTATAAATGTATTTTTGGTGTCTAAGAGGTGGATTACTTGGGTCATATTATTTCACATGGAGTGAAATTCGATCCTTAAAAAAAATCAAGTGATTACAGAGTGGTAGGTTCCCAAGACCCTAAAAACCTCCAAGGATTTATATGGATAACTAGTTACAATCATAGGTTTGTCAAAAATTATTGAATAAAGACTCCTTCTAGTGGACTAATTCATCTACCAAGGTGTTTGAATAGTTGAAAATAGTTATGTGCATAACTCCAATTTTGACTACTCTTGATTCTTCAAAACCTTTTGTTGTGGAGTGTGATGCATCAATATATGGCATGGGGGTTGAACTCATCCAAGAAGGAATACCAATGGAATATAAAAGTCACCAACTAAAGAGAAAAAAAAACTCAAACCAATATAAGAGAAAGAGATGATGGTTATTCTACATGTAGTGAAGCAATAGAGACCTTATTTGATGGGTTATCAATTTTAGGTAAAGACTAATCATGATAGCCTCTAAATTTTTTTGGAACAATAATTATAATTTGAAGAAAAATAAAAATGGGTGACTAAAATGTTAGGATATGATTTTGAAATAGTATATAAGAAATACAAAAATAATGTGGTAGAAGATTCCCTATCATGACCGGATAAATCAAGTGAGGCATTATTATGTGCCATGACAATGTGGTAGTTATATTGGATAGAGGAAGCAAGATCATAATGGGATAATAATAGTGATACCAAGGATTTGATTCAAAAACTTTAACAAGGTTTTGACGAATATGAAAAATTTACATGAAAAGGGAAAACATTATGATATAAAGATATATTATACCTCTGTAATCATTCTCTTCTCACACATAAAATTCTATAGGAACTTTATGCTTCTCCACTAGGAGGTCACTCAAGATTTTTGAACATATATCATAAAATCAAGATTTTTTTTGGGAAGGAATCAAGGGGGATATCCAAAAACATGTGGCTAAATACATGGTATGTCAACAAAATAATGGTGAAACCATTAACTCCCTAGGTCTTTTGTAACCTTTATCCATCCCTAGCCAACATTGGGTGGAGGTTTACACAGACTTCATTATGGGGATACCATGGTCCAAGGGTAAAATTTTTATCATGGTAGTTGTGGATCAACTCATTAATTATGTTCATTTTTGTTCCCTATCATAGCCATTTATTTCTAATATAGTAGATTTTTATTGTCTAAATACATTTAAAAAATTGCGTGGTACTCTAAAGATCATTATCATTGACTAAGATACCATATTTATTAGTAATATTTAGACTGAATTATTTGTATGTTTGTGCACCTAGTTGGCTCATATCTCATCCTATCATCCTCAATTTAATGGACAAAATAAGGTAGTTAAAAATGTCTCAAAGGCTATCTTTTTTTTTGTTTATAACAAATAGGATAAATGGGTTTATTGGCTTCCTTTTTTTATATGGTGGTATAACAAATTTTTTATACTTCTTCTAAGATGTCTCCCTTTTGGAATTGTATGGGTATCACCCCCATCCATCACTTTATATTTAAAAATTTATCCTAAGGTTCCATATATTAAGGAACACATTCACCATCAACATGAGGTGCTAATTAGTTTACTATAAAAGTTAGCAATGGCATAAAATTGAATTAAGCAGTAAGTAGATCAACATCGTAGTGAGAGACATTTCAATGTAGGAGATCAAATATATGTGTGTGTGTGTGTGTGTGTGTGTGTGTGTGTGTGTGTGTGTGTGTGTGTGTGTGTGTGTGTGTGTGTGTGTGTCTATGAAGTAATAAAAAAGGTATAACACATTATCACCTAAGTATAATAAAACTGGTAGTGTGGCTTACAAGCTAGAATTACCCCCATCCACTCGTATACATCTAGCACTCCATGTATCTTACCTAAAGAAAGTAATTAGACACTAATTTTCCACTCATAATGAGTTACCTAAATTAGGTGAAGAAGGCTGAGTCATTATGGATCCTGAAGAGATCCTTTATATACACACTAAACAACTGTGGATTAGAGCCATTAAGTAGTATTTGATCAAATGGAAAAACCTAACTTATGAATATGCAATATGGGAGGATGAATCATTCCTAAAATAACATCTTGGTTTTATTAAATGTTGAGGACAACATCATTTTAAAGGATATAAGCTTACTATGCCCATAACCTATAATGTGTCTAGGGATATGTGTGGCCAACATATGGCTTACATACATTTATATTATATTGTTGTATTTATTAATGTTCTTAATATGGTTAGCCTATGGAATAGCCATAGATAAGTAGAGTATATATAGGAGGTAGTGGTTAGTATTTTATCATCATATTATGAATTAAGTTTTTATTACATTATTATAGAAGTTGCCTCCTTAAACTGGCTTAGTCATAATATTCAAGTATTCTTCTTTTCCACCAATTGTTGCTATGGATCTTCTTATTTTAATCTTAATTTTGTGATATATAATTTTATTATTTCAACTCATATAAGTAATTTATTGATAGAAGAGAATAATTTCAATTTGTTATTATCATTTTTGTAGGCATGAGTTTGATATAAAACCTTAAATTCAAATAGAAATTGATCAAGGTCCTGTATAGATAATCATATGAAATTAGGCCATATGGATGAGGATAAATTATTCATTGTTGCAATATCATCCTAATCTATGATAATATGATTATTGAATGTTTTACCTTGTGGTTGATCTCTACTTCCTACAACTTTGTTTAATAGATTTTTGCCTAGATTATCTCCCATGGTTTCCTAAATGATGTTGTAAATATTTCTTCAATGAAGTGTTTTATCATCAAAAGTGGCTAGAAAGATACTTGATTAAGATTCAAAAATCTGAGTATGTTTTATCCTTAATTTATTCACTTAGAAAGATGAACCTACCAATAGGGAATGATCCCAAAGTTTAGATGAGGATAGAAATGGTTATTTCTCAATAGTCTCAAGTTATTTTCCTACAATGTATTCTAGGGTACTTTATTCTTGTGTTTTCCTAGTACTTGTGCTCTATTGAAAGATATTTGGAATGTATATTTCCTTTAAATCTCTTTGTCTATTCATATATTTCTTTGATTTTGTTAAAAATATTATTAATCAATTGTTTGTTTCAAGATTTACACCCTACTAACAGCTAAAAAATCCTCAATAATGGCACCAAAAATTATGAGTGTTATCAATATGTTCATTTAGATCAACTCAGCTTGGTTGATTTCATGTCAAACTAGGGTTAGTGTCCAATGATAGTTAGTAGTAAGTTGTCAAAGATACTAACTAACAATTAAATTTTGGGGGAGTTGTGGATCATTTATCATAAGTATATATTGTAATTTATTGAATTGAAATATATCTAATTACATATAAGGAAAATACTCTAATATAAAATTTAAATGTTGACTAGGGAATTAAACACAATTGATTTGAAAAGAAACACATTTTGCTTATAAAGGAAACTATTTAGAAATGAACACACTTGTTGATAAAGGAATACCCACATTAATCTATTTTCTAAATTGAAAGAGTGATTTTAGAAGTAAATGCTTAGAAAGGGAAAAATTGAACTAAAAATATTTAGGAAGTAACATAGGACAAACACACACACATAGACCTCCAAGTTAATTAAATCACTCACTTAACATAAAGGATTTGAAAAGATTAAATAAAAATAACATAAAACATAAAAATACCAAAAAATAATCATGCCTCCTTATGTGAGTGGTCCCTTAATCTCCTTTGTCACAAGATTTAATTCACAATTAGTATTTTAGGAACATCAAAGCTTCTTTAACTTTTGAAAAAAATTATTACAATATGGAAATACATTTATTTCTTACTTGATTATTTTGCATTATTATTTTTTGCTAACATTTTGACACTATAAATAGTAGGAATATATTGTTTTAGATACAACATTCCTAAAACTATTGTCCAAAATAAACTAACCATCTAATAATATTACAATTGATATCTTACTTATTTTTAAAAATGGAAACAAGTTACAACCATCTTCCATAATTTAAGGTGAAATGGTGGAAGAGGTGCTATAAGTACATATAGAGTCTTCGATTAGTTACATAATATTTTTAGTTAAAAAAATATATTATTTGGTGACTAAAATCCCATAACATTCATAGTGGCATCCTTTGCAAAACATTTCTATAAATATTATGTCTATAAACATAACACTATATCTAGTAAGTTTCTTCATGAATATGAGATTAACCAAGCGATGTCTTGGAAGGTCCATGATCACTCTATGCAAGATGTATCTAATAATGAATGACCATTAAAATTCCTTAAAATGAACTTTTTTCCTATCTAGAATGACTTTGGATCTCACCTACTAGACTCCATAACCAGACTTTTGGACTATGGAGCTAACTTGACAAACTTTGGAGCTAGTCTGACAAACTCTAGAACTAGTATGAGAGACCTTGGAGATATAAAAATAGACACTAGAGATGGATTAAGTTCATCTTTGAGGGTCTAATTAATTTTACAAAACCTTAATATTTGATCTTGGTGTGTTATGCAACTTTTACATGAAGAATTGATGGATAACCATGCAAAGAGTCAGAACATAGTGTTAAAAATAAGTAACATTGACTCACACCTACTAATCAAGGTATAAGTATTCATTCTCTACTTTAGAGTATAAATAAGTCATAAAATTTACATCACATACATCAAATAAGTAAGATTAGTACTATATAACAAAGTTATTACATGGATATAATGAACCATTCTATGAAGTCATCAACTTACCTTTCATGGTATCCTTTTGCATTTATCTATGTTCTTAGTAAGGTCAGTCTATGGATTAACCATAGATAAGTAGAGTATATATAAGAGGTAATTTTTATCCTATGATAATCATATCTTGAATTCTACTCTTATTTCAATATTTTAGAGGTTTCCCATTGAAGTGCCTAAGTCATATTTATCAAGTATAATGCTCTTCAATCAGTTATTGTTGTGGGTCTACTTATTATGATCTTAATTCTATGATATATTATTATATCATTTTAAAGCATCTAATTATCTTCCTTATAATTAATATTAGAGAATCAATTTATGTAAGTTTATGTAGTGTTATTTTTTAGATATAGCGTTATCGTTATCCTAAGAGTTGAAAGATCTAAGAAACATAACTTAGGATTTGGGAAGAATTTAATTTTATTATCTAGATTTTTTTTCAAACCCTTATGAAAATTAACAGTCATTATATTCATCTCGATGAAATGATTTTAATGTATAATATACCAATACACTTTTTTTTCCAAAAATTCTTTGTCCTAGGGTTTGTGCATGGTTGTTCCTAACACTCATAGCCACAAAAAAGGGAACAACACTCCAAAATGTTCTCACAAGGATGACATGGAGTCTAAGACATTACATCCTTTAGTTTTTGAGTTATTTCACCAACTTAAATCAAATATACAAATCATGTTCAATAAATATGATCTCAATGCAGTAAAATAGGGCATCATTACAGTCAACAAGGATAACGATTTTGTGAATACATAGTTGACAAATATCAGTGGGTATTTGACCAATCTTGTAGCTTAAATTTCATAAAATAATCCTCCATTGATCCATTTGGTTTATCTAATTATAAAAATCACAAATCCAATACTAGTTCAAAGCATAAAATGTTAAAATTAGAAATTCAAAAGTTTTATGGTAAGGATCCACTCATTGGAGAAATCAAATAGAAAATTTATTTGATCTACATCAGACCCCATATGTGCAAAAGGTGGTTTGTAATCTTTGTATGTAAAACCTAATAAATTCATTTTGTAAAGGTTGTTATGCACTCCAATGAAAAATGGCATTCCTATTGCATGGTAATTATTTACTAAGGAGATGTAAATGCAATAATCAACACCATCTCTAAAAACTACTTTAGTCATTTAACAAATTTATGGTAAACATGGACTGTTAAAGATTATATTCATTAATTTTATAATCTATCCTTATGTGTGGATGACATCAATAAGGACAACATGAATAACATGCTATTGATTGGGCTCAAATATCACAACTAACTTGAGGTTCACATGTTTAATCCAACTATAGTATGTAAATCCATATGATCAACACTGAAGGCAATGCATAAATTTCTAGTCAAATGAAGGGATTTCACTAATGTCTATAAATGTAATTCCATAGCACAATAATTTCCTCAGCCTAAAATATTGACCCCTTAGTAAATTGAAGAGAATCATGTAAAATATTTTTATTTTGACTATGATAGTAAGTGGATCAAAGGACATAAATGTGTTGTAATTTTTTTTTTCTACATTAAAGGATCCAATAAAGATGAATAAGATGATGAGGCATTAGGTGAGGGTTTAATAGAGCTAGATGATGAATTTGAATATTCTCACCCTATTATCCCATATAATGTAGTTTTAGGTATTTTTACTCCCAAAAATTTTAAGGTGGTTGGTTTCCTTAAGAAACAAAAAGTAACAATATTGATTGACTTAGGAAGCACATATAACTTCATCAAAATTAAGTTAGCTACTTGTTTAAATTGTTTCATTTAATATACTCTAAAAATTCATGTAATGATTATACATGGTGTCATGGTCAACTATTATAGAAAATTCCAAATTGTTAAGCTTGCTATGGGATACTACATGTTAGATTATCCTTATATTATTATTCCCATCAGTGGGGATGACATTATTTTAGGAGTACAATGGCTCACAACTTTGGGAACAATAAATATTAATTTAAAATATATGTTCATATAATTTCATTATGAAGGTAGGAAATTTAAAATATGTGTATTATATGGAAAATATCCAAAATTGGTTAGTTCACATCGAATGAAGAAGATTCTTAAAAAATGGACTAAAGGATTTATACCATGATTTTTTTCCATATAATTTCAACTAAAAAAAATGTCTACACATCTTGATTCATATATTATTCTTGATTACCACCCAAATATTTTTTGTGTCATGCCAAAAAGACTACCACCAAGAAGAAAACATGATAATGACATAAGATTGCTTCCATGTAGTACACCACCAAACATCATACTATATAGGTATTCATATGCCCAAAAAAATGAAATTTAAAATATGGTATAGGAAATGTTAGATGTGGTTATTATTATACATATCCAATGTGAATATTCATCCTTAATGATCATGGTGTATAATAAGTATGACACTTGGAGGATGTGACTATACTTCAGAGAATTTAATAAATGTGCCATTAAATATAAGTTCCCTATTCCAGTGAAATTGAAAATATGATATAGGAAATGTTAGATGTAGTTATTATTAGACATATCCAATGTGAATATTCATCCTTAATGATCATGGTGTATAATAAGGATGATACTTAGAGGATGTGCCTAGACTATAGAGAATTTAACAAATGTGCCATTAAATATAAGTTCCCTATAATATTAATTCATGATTTGTTAGATGAATTACATGGTGTTGTTTATTTTATAAAAGTAGTTCTTTATT
>JARHVA010001368.1:617500-825000 GCA_037957365.1 Torreya grandis | reverse complement strand
TAAGTAGTATACTCATCCATCAGACAAAGTACCATTTGTCTATCTACAAAAGTCATGCTATCTCAGAGAAGTCACATAGAAGAGAGATAAATGATTGACTTCACAATGTATAAGTCTTCAATACCTATGTTATTCATCCTTTTCAAATGAATCATTGATCTCTTTTTAAACCCCCAAGTTGGTTGAAAAAGAATTATAACTAACTTTAGTTAATTATTTGTCAACTTCTTAACTCACTTTAAAAGTCAATTAATTTGGTGATTACAAATTAATTTTTTTTAAAGTCTTAAGAAATCAAATATTTTAATTAATATTGGGTATTCTTAATGGGTGAGGACCCCTTTAAGTTAATTTAGAATATTTAGAATATCATTTAATCAATAAGTAATCTAATAAAATATCATATTAAATAAATAAATATTCCACATTAATAATATTTGAATTTTCAATTTAAACTTAAAGCATATATATCAAGGTGAATTATACCATGTATATAATCCATCTATTGCCAAAAAATATACCCAAAATCTCTGAAAATTGAATTTTGTGCTATTATTCTATATGCAATACCATGCTTCTAAAAACAAATTATTTTGTGAAATACCTTCACAGTAAAAATATTTTGATTGTATCATGTGAAATATGAACCAAAACTCTCCATAAAACAACTTTAAATTTTTTAAAAATAACAATTTTAATATGTTTTTCATGCATCTTAAATTTGACATTTGAATTACTATCAAACTATGTAATTTATGGTTTGTGATGACAATTATTTGGCTATCAAATTTAACATAGCAAAAAAAATTGTGGTGATTAAAACATAGATTTTGCACAGCATGAAGAATTTCAACCAATATTTGTTTCAAAAATTTAAATAATCTTTAATTCTCCAATATGCCACCAAACTAAACTGAAAACTAAGCAAGAATAATATAGTATATGTATCATATTTTGCACAAATATTTTTAACAAATTTTAGAATAGTCATTTTGAAAAATAATCAATTCACCTACTATTCTTTGCAACAAGTCTCAAAACCCATGTTCATAAAAATATCATGCCAATTTGATAATTTCATCAAACAATTGAATATACTACTAAAATATCATATTTTCATTTTGAATATCTCTTTCATATATAACTCAATATATTTCATCATAATTTGACTTTGAAAAACTACAAATAAAATATATAATTTCAAACTTTGCATAGTCATCTTATAAATCTTTATATACTCTACAACTTATTATATCATATAATTTTCACATCATGAACAAAGCATATGTCCCTTCTATGAATCATTCCATGTTTGAATACAAAAAATAACTAATAAATCCAAACCAAACTAAATTTTTAAATGATATCACTTTGCATGTAAAAATGACCATAACATATTAACTGATGTCTTTCCTATGAATCATTTTTTATGTAACCCTCTGAACCAAACACATATTTTAAAATTTGATCTCATGTAAACCCAGTAAACTTGAAAGTCATTCCTTTAAAAACTAAAATGGTCAACATTATCTCCACATAAATAATTCCAATTGATCGTGACCAATGATTAAGATAAACTTATTATAATTTTTTTTATTTTCTCAAACAAGAACTTAACCAAAACATGAATTGTGACTGTAAATATTATCCATTTTATCTTTAGTCAAATAAAGATTTCATTCTTACAACCATTATTCATATTCAATAAATATTTTATATTATCATACCTAGATATTCACTCAATGAGGCCTATAGAAATTGCCTTGAATCTTCCTTATTTCTCCTCATAGGGTCTCAATAATGTAGTAATGTTTGCAAGAAATGAATTGACAGAGATTAAATCTTAATTTTTATATCAACCATGCCTTGGATATAACAAAATTGTGTGTCATGTTTCCATTTGCCTTCAAAGTGTAACCAACTTAATTTAGCATCTTATCATTCGCTAGCCAAAAATGCCAAATTTAGTATTCACTAAACCATTTACTAAAATGCTTGCCAAAATTCAAGCCTCGAAACATATATCAAAAAAATGCAAGCTTATATGTATTTTGTAACAATCCAAATAAAATCTCTTCAAACTTATTGATTGATATGGCATTTAGAAACATGCACCTCACCATTCACCACTCAATACTTACTTTGCCATGGGTTAACCATAGTTTAAATTCAGGGTATCATGATTTGATATGAATAAAAACTATGTTATATCATTGAAATGTGTAATACTCCAAAGTAATTCAAAACTTTATTTTGAATGTTAGCCAACCATGTAATGTTCCCCATTCAACCAATCTCATGGTCTTAAACATGAAAACTATGCCACCTTTCAAAATTTTCCATGATATTGAAATATTACCATAGTATATATTATGATGATCTCATAATCATTTAGAAACATAATTGATCCTCATGACTTTATTTTGAAAGATTATGTTATTAACATGAATGATAAACTCCTTATACAACTGATAACATAAATGATAATCATATCATATTTTATATTTGAATGTCAAACAATGAATTTCAAATATTATAAATCAATGATTATCAACCTTATTTCAACAATCTATCACCTAAAATATACATTACCAGAAATAAATTCTTATTGTCAATCTATATTGCAAATAAACCAAAAACTAAAATTATGCATATATATGCTATACTTATCTCATTGATCCACAAAATTCTTTCCAAAACCACTTTAATGAAGATATACATTTATAGAATATGATAATCATTAGACTAATTAATTAAAAATAATGTATATTTATAAATGAAACTAATTGGCTTAGGGTCCCTAGTTGTAGTTTTAGATTTTACGACTAGGTTGTCACTATGGCAAATAAGAGTATCATATTATTATTGCAAAAAAAAATTGGGAGGGGGGGGGGGGTGTGAAAAATAGGCATAAAACTAGCAACCTTGCTAGCCAATTTTAAGTATGAAATTGGGTAGCAATCAAATTGTCTATTATAAGGACACTAACTTGAGAGTGTGATCCAAGTAAATCATTTCTCAAGTAGCTATACACAAACTCCTTTAAATAAATTTTAATAAGGGATGAGATTTTAAACTAGAGTGACATGAAGAAAGGGAATGATATAATAGGGAAGTTTGGATTGGATACACACACAAATTCAAATGGCTCAAATACATTTTTTAAAGATATAGTATTGCTTAAAACTATTATAATTCAGTATATATTAATCATGTATAAAGAAAACTATATTTATAAAGAGTAATATTTGAAAATAATTGAAACTTACATCCAAATTTCATTATCCTTTCATTCTCTCTCATAACATGAAAACTTTATCCAATTGAAACACTTATTGATCTTCTCAAAAGTAAAAGTCAAACAATAATAGGAAAACAAATAAACAATAAGAAAAGAAAAGAACACAAACCAAAGGGAAAAAGAAAAGAAAAACATCAAACCAAAATTGTCAAAATATTTATAGACCATAAATAAATAAATCATTAACCAACATCAAAAATCATCTATTGTGGGGGAAAAAAAGGATACACCATAACTAGAAACTAACAAAAGCAAAGAAATAAAACTAAATAATGAAGGAGGTATAAGAATAAATGATAAAAGATCTCTTCCAATATAACTATAATGTAAGACATTATTTTTAGCATGCAAATATTCATGATAAGTCAAGCTGTATGATTTAAAATCAATAAAACAACATGATAAACACATTAAATAACCTTGAATAAATAGAATTAAATCATGATTATGTATGATTTTAGCCATTTCTTGGTTTTGTATTGTATATGAAAGGTTATTTATCTGATTTGGAGTGAGATGAATATTTTTGAGGTTAAGATGAGAGAATCTTGATCAATATATTGACTTGTTTGTTTAGGTATCTCTAAATAATTTTGAATATCTTTTGATTTAACATATTCAATAAGATCTATTGTTTCAAGTTCTAAGGGGTTATAAAATTTGAAATATTCATAGTTAATGTTATTAAACAAGTTTTCTAATTTAAATTCTATAAAAGAAACATCAAAATAGGAATCATTCTTACTTGTTAATTATGTATTATGATCTGAATAATTTATAAAATCAAAATTTTCATACTCAACTTCAGTCAATTGATTTCTCATCTTAGTGTCTGTAACATCATGAACATCTTTTTTGTTGTTATAACACTAAATCCAGCATCAAAGAGGTCATAATTTTGATTATCAGCATGATCTTTTGAATCAAAAGTGATAGAAGAGTTATCATAAGGATTTAAATTATATTTAATATTGTTATAGATAGTAATAAAATATTAAGTAGATGAATAATTTTTGTTGAGATAATAATTAGATTCAAAATCTAAAGAAATTTCCATATCTAAGTCAAGAGTTTCTAGTTTATAATTTTTTAAAATATCATTATCTTTTTCATTAGATATATTTGAATGAAAATTAGGATTACTTTTATTTGTCAAATATTTATCACTAGAAAATACATTAGAATTAAGAGAAAATATGTTATCAGATGATTGATCAGATTGATTAAATGAATTAAATTGCTCTAATTCTAAATCTGATGAAAATTCTAAATCAAAACATTATGATGAAATATCTGAATTATAATCTATTTCTTGAGAGGTATTTTCATTTTACCATGTCATAATTTGATCATTAAAAAAATATAAAAAATTATTTAAAAAATTCATGTTCAAAATGCAACATTTACATAGAGAATCATTTACATTTGAACATATCATGATTGAGTGAGTAAAGTCTATAGACATCTTGATTTTGTCTTCAAATATGAGTAAACTTCAAGGCTGAGCTAAAGTCAATAATACCAATTTTCTAAATAATTTGAATATAATTTTTAGGTAAATTATTCTTCCAATAAATAAAGAAAAGATCACCACTTGGTTAAAAAGGAATAAGAATTTCATTTACTTTTGAAATAAAATGCAAAAAATATTCTCCTATGGACTCTTTTTCTTTCAAATAAAGAGTGAACCAAACTATTAGCTATTGATCTACTTTATTTTCAATTAAGATTTTGATGTAAATCCATTCTTGAGTGAGCTCATCCATATTTCTAATAACTAATCAAGAATCAATCATGAAACTAGAATCAAAAATATTGGTAACCATTATGATAACTATGAACTAAAAACTGGTGATCAATTATGGTAAAGTGAATCATTAAAGATAAGAGTAGATAAGAAAGACACTTGATTTAAATTTCCTAGTAGAGTTTCCAAATTTGTTGATAGTGAAAAATGTCATGCCAACAAGTTAACATATTTCCCTATCATGAAGGTCAATATGGAATTGTACTAGTTTAATCGTAAGGAACCTATGGCTAAAAAGTAGTCCTAAGGCATGCAAAGGGATCTTTTCAAGTTTTGGGAATTACTATGTTCACTAATAAATCTAAATTGAGCTTAAAAACATTTATTAAGTTGACCAAACACAACATGAAAATCAACTATGTCAAGAAGAGTTACTCATAAACCATGTTTTGATCTAAGAAGCTAATCATTCCTTCAATATATATAACTCAATCTCAAATATGATATAAACTATCATCTGATCTATCTGACAGAATAAATTTTATGAATTAGACAATCTCTTGAAGGACAAAAAAAATTAGATTATTAAAAAACTATATCTTTTGTTCGTGCTCATAAATGATCATCAAAGATAATAAATAAAAGAAACATGAAAGATTAATTGAAGAGAATACAATAAATCACTTTATAAACAAATTTTCAATACATCATAAAATAAACATAACTCAATAATCCTAAAGAGATGATAAAAATAACATCTATCTACTAAGAAACTAAACAATAAACTAATTAAATAAATTAAAAAGAATAAATCTAATCTAAACTAAAACTAACACTAAACTAGCCCTAACTAAAGAAATAAATAAAAAATAAACATAAAATATTGAATAAAGTAGACTAATGTTAATGGAAACTAAATTAGAAATTAAACTCAAATAAATAAAATATATTATAATATAGAAAAATTGTGAGTCTTAATAAATAAGAGTCATCTTAGAAAATTAGATCAATTTTATTTGAGAAATTAACATCTTTCATATAAAATATATTCAAAGATAACTTTTACAATAAATTAGATCAATAATCTGTCATAAAAAGTGATGTTTTCATCATTATTTAGGTTGAATACTCAAATTTTACACATAAGAATGCAAGCTGTAATCATCAAAGGATTTTAAACTTGACAATCTTCAAATAATAAATTATAAATGATAATATAAAACTGGATATACCTTTGTTGTCTATGTAGTATACTCAACCATCAAATTAAGTACCATTGGTCTATCTGCAAAATTCATGCTATCTCAAAGAAGATACATAGAAGAAAGAGATAAATGATTGACTTCGTAATGTATAAGTCTTCAATACATGTATTGTTCCTCCTTTTTAAATGAATCCTTGATCTCTTTTTAAACACCCAAGTTGGTTGAAAAAGAAGTTATAATTAACTTTAGTTAGTTATTTATCAACTTCTTAACTGACTTTAAAAGTTAATTAATTTGGTAATTACATTTTTTTTAAAGTCTGAAGAGATCAAATATTTCAATTTAGACCAAGTATTCCTAATGGGTGAGAACCCATTTTAAGTCAACTTAGAATATTTAGAATATCATTTAATCAATAATTAATCTAATAAAATATCATATTAAATAAATAAATATTCTACATTAATATTATTTACATTTTTAATTTAAATTTAAAGCATATATATATATATATATATAAAGGTGAATTATATCATGTACATAAGCCATCTATTTCCAAAAAATATCTCCAAAATATCCAAAAATTAAATTTTGTGCTCTTATTCCATGTGTAATATTATGCTTCTGAAAACAAATTATTTTGTGAAATACCTTTATAGTAAAAATATATTGACTATATCACATGAAATATAAACCAAAACTCTCCATAAAATAACTTTCAATTTTTTGAAAATAACAATTTTAATATGTTTTTCATGCAACTTAAATTTGATGTTTGAATGACTGTCAAACTATGTAATTTCTAGTTTGTGATGATGGTCATTTGACTATCAAATTTAACATAGAAAAAAAAATTATAGGTAATTAAAACACAAATTTTGCGCAAGATGAAGAAATTTTACCAATCTTTGTTTCAAAAATTAAATAATCTTTAATTCTCCAATATGCCACCAAACTGAACCAAAAACTAAGCAAGAATAATACACTATATGTATCATATTTTGCACAAATATTTTTAACAAATTTCAAAATAGTCATTGTGAAAAATAATCAATTCACCTGCTATTCTTTGTAACAAATCTTAGAATCCATGTTCATATAAATATCATGCCAATTTGGTAAGTTTATCAAATAATTAGACATATAGATGAAATATCATCTTTCCATTTTGAATATCTCTTTCATATATAACTCAATATATTTGAGTAGAATTTGACTTTGAAAACTACAAATAAAATATATAATTTCAAACTTTGCATAGTCATCTTATGAAACTTTATATACTCTATAAATTGTTATATGATATAATTTTCACATCATGAACAAATCATATGTCCCTTCTATGAATCATTTCATGTTTGAATGCCAAAAAAAACTAATAAATCAAAACCAAACTGACTTTTTAAATGATATCATTTTGCATGCAATAATGACCATAACATATTAACTGATGTCTTTCCTATGAATCATTTTTTATGCAACCCTCTAAACCAAACACATATTTTTGAATGCAATCTCATTAAAACCCAATAAACTTGAGGATCATTCCTTTTAAACCTAAAATGTTCAACATTATCTGCACATAAATGTTTTAAACTAATCATGACTGATGATTAAGATAACCTTCTTATCATTTTTTTATCTTCTTAAACAAGAACTTAACCAAAACATGAACTGTGACTAAAACTATTATCCATTTTATCTTTAATAAAAGAAATATTTCATTCTTACAACCATTTTTCATATTCAATAAATATTTTATATTATAATACCTAGATATTTTCTCAATGAGACCTATATAAATTGCTTTGAATCTTCCTTATTTATCCTCACAAGGTTTTAGTTCCACATCAAGATTTGTAAGAAATGAATTAATCAAGATTAAATCTCATTTCTTATACCAACCATGCCTTGGTTATAAAAAAATTGTTGTGTGTCATGTTTCCATTTGCCTTCAAAGTGTAACTAACTCAATTTAGTAGTTTATCATTCACTAACCAAAAGTGACAAGTTTAGTATTCACTAAACCATTCACTAAAATGCTTGCCAAAATTCAAGCTTTGAGACATGTACCCAAAAAATAAATACAAGCTTATCTATATTTTGTAACAATATCTTTAAACTCATCAATTGATATGGCATTTAAAACCTTGCACGTCACTGCTCACCACTCAACACTTACTTTTCCATTGTTTAACCATAGTTCAAACTAAGGGTATCATGATTTTATATGAATCAAAACTATGTTATATCATATAAATGTGTAATACTCCAAAGTAATTCAAAACTTTATTATTGAATGTTAGCCAACCATGTAATGTTCCCCATTCGACTAATCTCATGGTCTTAAACATGAAAACTATGTCACCTTTCAAAATGTTCCAAGATATTAAAATATTACCATAGTATATATTATGATGATCTCATAATCATTTAGCAACATAACTGAAACTCATGACTTTATTTTGAAATATTATGTTATTGACATGAATGTTAAACTCCTTATACACCTGATAACATAAATGATAATTATATCATATTTTATATTTGAATGTCAACTAATGCTTTTAAAATATTATAAATCAATGATTATCAACCTTATTTCAACAATCAATTGCCTAAAATATACATTACTAGAAACAAAATCTTATTTCCAATTTATACTACAAATAAACCAGAACCTAAAATTATGCATATATATATATATATATATATATATATATATATATATATATATATGTTTTAATTATCTCATTGATCCACAAAATGATTTTCAAAACAACTTTAATGAAGATAAAAATTTATAGAATATGATAATCATTAAACTACATAATTCAAAATAATGCATATTCATAAATGAAACTAATTGACTTAATGTCCCTAATTATAGTTTTAAATGTTATGACTACATCATCACTATGACAAATAAGAGTATCAACTTATTATTTTAGAAAAAATATGGGGGGGTCTAAAAAATAGTCATAAAAGGATCTATGTAAGCATTATTTGTGGGATATCTATCATCCCTCTTAATGATGTGTTATGTTCCCTTACCTCCATGAAAATAGTTATGTATCATGCTCAATTTTAAGATCTTGTAACTAATTTGTTAGTATTATTGTCATTAAGTAGGTGAGTTATCACTCTACTATTAGTACATCACATTTTACATTAAAACAACCCTCTTACCTTTCTTTTCCCTCTTACCCTTGTCAACTTTAGGTTTAGCACTAGTTATATATTTCATTCTACTCTTTTAGTTCTGTACATTGTTCTTAAACTAGGTGCATCTAGAATAAAAGGAATCCAACCTATTCCTTATTTTTTTACCAAAGAGAAAAATATTCCCAAACCTTGGGGGGATGATCCAATTATTACAACATGGAATTTAATTGCTCTCTAGTATGCAAGTCCAAGGTGATAGGCATAGAAGAGTTGTGCACCAGTGCATGTGAGAGCCAATCATATGTAGGTGCACATTTCAAGTATTGATAGTTTTTAGAATGCATGGTGGGAAAAAATTTAAAATTTGGATAAGAGATTGGTGCTACTCTTGATGATTCAAGTGTTTAAGACACTTTATAAAACACCTAGTGACTCTAAGCATTCCTAGTTTATAAATATCATCATTTCATATATATGACAAGATAGAAGAGATCATATTCAAGGGGTGATAATTTTAATTTTGTTTAAATTACTATAGTTTATATAATAAGGGGAGTTAGAGTATCATTATCTCCCACTAGGAAGGAAAGTGACGTAAGACAACATTTTCCTACAACTCAATCTACACCTTCATTTAGATGATTCCCTATGTACAAAAGAATATTATTCCCTATTATCTTTATGTATGCATATAAAAATCATAAATTTATTACTTTTAATGGAATTATACCATTTATCCTTCCAAAACATAATTATATTCTCATAGATTCTCTTAAGATCATCCCTTACTTTACTATAGAAAATTTAATTATGCTTGTAAATCACATACAGGACAGAAAATATTTTATCCATCCATAATGTTGGTATAGATAAAATCTTAGTGTGAATAATTTAATATTATTTGAATGGGAGAGTGCTCAAATGGTATCACAACTTATGGCTTAGTTATATTCCAAACTGAGATGAGTTGGGTGTTTCACTATGCAAGCAATTTTAAGAAAAGAGTGACTACCTGCCACTAATGGAGTAACACACAACCATAAAAAGGGTTCCACATGACTATATGGTAAAATTCAAATTTATATTATAGAGGATGTTGGAACAAGTTCCACTCTTATTAATTCCTAATCCTAACATTACATTCTTATACTTCTTGAGAGCATGGAACAGTGATGTAGCCATAATGATCCAATCTATGGGTGGTGTAGTATTAACAAATGCATATGATGTCCTTGTGAAAAAATAAAATTACTTGATTCAATCATGGAAAATTACACCCAAACCCCATATACCCTTATATATTTATCCCCCATGTATAATTTCATCTGCATTACCTCCCATTCTAACTATGGCCCTTATTCATATTACTACCAGCCCATCAATTTCATCAAATTTTGTGCCCTTAAGTGAGATTCATGAGGTTAATTCCTTATTGAATAGATTTTAGAATGATCTAGTGGTACTAAAAAGGCATAAATTACAACATTTATGCATTATCAACCCTTCAACCATTAATACTAATCAAATAGGCCTCCTTACTAACATGCTGCACAAACTTAGAACTATCTCCCATATAATAAACTTTTCTATGAACCAAATCCTAACACTAAGATCACTTATAGAGCTCTTATACCTATGTAGAATAATATGGCATAAGAATATTAATGGTGATATTTGGGTGATCAACCACATGACTAAGTTACATGCATGAATGGAGTGATGAATGAAGCATCTATAATGCAAAATGTGCCACCTCCTCAAGAGCTTACATCTATTTCATATCAACCAAGGGATGAACTACAGGCAAAAACTAGTTCATAGTAGGGAAAATTCACCCTCTTAAATTAGAAAGAGGGTGAATTTTATTCTATGAATCATAATGAAGTGTTAAGCACAAAAATAAACCCAATTGATTTTAACATAAGATTCATAAAGAGAGCAATGGTGGAAGAACCTTCTTATGTAGAACCTTTAATTTATGTACCTTAATTTCAACATGTAGATACCTGATTCAAATCACATATGTAACATTAAATGTACATAAAATAAGTTGTTCATAAATAAATCCAACCCTATATTAATACATAAGCATGAGAAAAGACTATAATTTTGAAGATACAAATAAAATGGGTTCAAATTCCCTTTAACATAATCAAGTAGATGAATAATATTGGACTGAATTTTTTCATGTAGGATTCTATTTATATTCCTTCCCAAAGGAATTTGTTGTATAATTCCATAATAAAATTCTAACCTCATGATCCATCAAAGTTTGTGCCTACTACACGCACAATTCTATGTCTACCTAAATAAAAGGTACATAGAAATAGAAAGTCACCCCCATTATACATCTCCCTAAATATTGGTGAGCATTGCATATATAATTTCATGATAGATTCAGGTGTGAGCATCTCAATCATATTGAAGAAAATCACATACATGATAGGCATAACATATTCTCCCATCTCAAAATGGGTCATCCAATTAGATGTAATAATGATCAAAACTATGAGAATTATCAAGAATATGAGTCTTAATCTACATACATATATGTTCCTTTCCATTGCATAGGATAACACATTCATTAACTTACCCACTTACTTTAATATATGCCTTTCTTGAGATTTCACTATGAAGGTGGGAAAATATTTATTCTTAGATTGGTCACACATGCTATCAAAACTAGATATGGGACCAATTTAACCATTACGGCCAAGCCTATTTCAAATAATTACATAAAGCCATACACTCATAGACTATATAATACAAACTACAATTTTTTTGACCAAAAAAAGAATTTAATTCTCCATTAGGATACCACAACCCTTGAAGAGGTCTCAAATGAATTACTTGATGAATGGGCATTTGAGCATTACGAGTGTGATCCATATGACAATGTAGAGGAAACATAGATAAGCACATACTACATTATCAAGGAGGAAACTTTGCTACCTAACCTTGTAAATATGTAATAAGACTTCAAAGGCATATGTTAGTTATACTTTGATGGATCCCAAAGCAAAAATGGCACAAGAGCTAGTGTTTTAGTGGTCTCCCCTCAAAAGGATAAATATTTCCATGCATTTAAATTATAGTTTGACCAAAAAAAAATGTTATTGTGTATGAAGCATTGATCCAAGGTCTCCAATTAGTGCATAAGAAATGAATCAAGGTATTTCAAGATTTAGGAGATATTTAATGGGTGGTAAACAAAGTAATATTGCATAACATGTCCAAAAATAGTCTGATAAGAGCTTAAAAACATAAAGCATTAGACATGATCAAAGAATTTGAGAATTTTAATATCCAAAATGATGATGCTAACAAGAATGTAACTATTGGTGTATAGTATGAGCTCTTATGTGATGCAATAAGCAAGTTTAAGTAAATCATAAAAAAATTAGTCATACTCGTAATCTCAGATAATGCAAATAATTGTAAAGTGTTTGAGAGTGATAAACAAATCATCAACTTCCTAAAATATGAAGATGAGTTATACACCAATAATCAACCTCAAATATAAGCTCAATATAAAGAGAAAACCATTTAATTGAGGGGGAATAAGCTACCTAGGTTGATATTAATACTAGAAAACATCTTCAATTCTAATGACCAGCTAAAAGGTGAGAGGATAAACATGACAGTGAGGGAAGAAATATTCAAGCCAGTTTTCATCCTTGATGACAATATCATAAAAGCAAATAAAGTATACTTCCCATATGAAATTTAATAATTTATTGAGCTAAGTAGAAGGTTTCATGATATCTTCACATGGATCTATAAGGACCTTAGAGGCTTCGATATAGGCTTATCCCAAAATATAATTGAGCTTTACCCCAATACCAAGCTAGTTAGGTAGAATCAAAGGCCAATTAATACTAAGCTTGAGCCCTTAATAAAGAAGGAGATCTCAAATCTCATTGAGGAAAACTTAATATTTACAAGTAAACATTCTTCATGGGTGGCTAATCTAGTCCATATGTGTAAGAAGAATGGAGAGATCTACTTGTACGTAGATGTTAAGGACCTCAATAAATACTTCCTAAAATACCACTACCCCTCCCATTAATGGATAAAATTATATAAACATTCATAGGTGGAAATATTTTCACTACTTAATGGTTATTTAGGTTATAACCAGGTGCTTGTGTAGGATTATAATCAATTCAAAACTACATTCACCACTAATCAGGGTACCTTCACATATCAAAGGATTCCCTTTGATTTGAAAAATGCAGGAGCTACCTTCTAGAGAGTTATGGATATGGAATTTGAGGGACTCCTCAACAACATCATCTTAGTTTACCTTGATAACATAAATATTTTCTCAAATCATATAATAGATAATTTGGGTCACCTAGATAAATTCTTTGAAAAATGTCAAGAGTTTAGGATCTCTTTGAACCTAAAAAAGTGTGTATTTGTAGTGCATGAAGGAAAAATTTTGGGACACGTCATCTATAAAGAGGGACTCATAATTTATCCCAAATTAATTGAGGCCATTTTATTTCTCTCTCTCCCAATCATAAGAAGGGTCTCTAAAGCTTCTTAGGAAAAATAAACTTTGTTAGAAGTTTTGTGTTGAGTTTCACAACTCTACCAGGTCAAGCCCTTCACAATAATCCTCAAGAAGAACACTATGCTTAATTAGTGCCAAGAAGGATAAAGTAATTTTGAAGCCGTTAATAATTCCATTGTATAATATCCTATGTTGATAAACACATATTATGAAAAGTATTTATTCTTTTATGCATTTGGCATAGTTGAAGGCATCTCAACCATTTTTATGAAATAAAGCAATGATGAATTGGAGCAGTCTATTAATTTTTAACCAAACCAATCAAGGATTATGATTTTTTTTTATAGATTTGTAGATAATCATTCCCTCATAGTAATAATAGTTCTCAAGAAATTTAGGCACATGTTCTCTAATAATAAGATCTAGCTCATGGTCTCCCACTCAAGTATAAAGGATTTCTTACTCAACAAGGACATAGATGAGAAGAGAGTCATTTTTGTAATAAAGGTGATGGAATATGATATATACATCCAAATAACCAAGATGGTATGAGGAAAAGGACTCTAAAAATAACTAACAAAGGTTTGAAGAGCGAAGATTGCATAGCAAAAAAGCCAACCAAAAGACCAAGATGCCACAACAAATTAAATTGAGGATATGAGGATCTTCCTTTAGAACAAAGCATATCCACAGGGCTTGAATAAGTCCAAGTGTAGAAAATTTAGATTAAAATCCATTCCTTATGTGCTTATAATTGGTACACTTTTTATAAGAGATATTAATATAATCCTCTTGCAATGCATAGAGTATAATTAGGTGAGCATGATCCTAGAAGAGTTTTATGATGGATCATTAAGAGGTCATTACTCACCTAAAAACATTATGGTGAAAATCATGATATTTGGCTACTATTTTCAAAATCTATTCAAATATGTGTACACATGAGGGCGTAGTTTAAATAAGTGCACCTTTTTTATAGGCAAGAATAAATTTTTAGCCCTATGTATATGCCTAATATAGGCTAATCAACCCTTTGTACAGGGGCCTGGACTTCATCTCCATGATAAATTTTCCATAAAATGCTAGACACAAGTGGATCTTCATGGTAATTGACTACTTCACAATGTGGATGGAGGTAATAGTGCTCAAAGAAGATAATGAGGTCTCCATCCTGGAATTATATGTTTAATCATAGGAATCCAATAAGGGAAGTCACTAACATGTTAGTTTAAGAAAAAAAACTCAAATAAATACACTAACACTAAAACTAACACTTACAAGCCTAGAAGTTAATGGACAATCTTAGTAATAAAACCAAATGAAAATCACAACTAAAATTCAAATGACACAACCATTTACCTCCCTTGGGAGCTCCAAATGCATTTTTTAGTAGCTTCCTTGATTTATGCTCAATAAATCTTTGGTAAATGAATCTTGTTGGATCTTCTCTCCTTGGCACCATTGTGGCTTGATGTGGCTTATGTTTGGATCAATATTTTAGCATAATAACCTTGATTGTAACAAAATGGGAATTATAACATTAAATCAAAAGACCTTTGAAGTCATTTGTGAATGATAAATTTATACCAAAAATAGCTTAAAATTTAATAGGTAAGGCATTGTATTTATAGCAAATGGATCTAACCCCAACCCAACATGAGTTAAGGTGGAGTTTAAACATAGAATGAGTTCAAACCCAACTTAAGTGAGTCAAGACTAACCCTAGTAGAGTTAATAGTTTTCAAGTAATTTTGATTTATAATGAATAGGTATGGGTCTCTAAAATAGATATTTTAGGATATTTTCAAAGAGTTTGACAATTCACCAAGGTCATGATGAAAGGCTAGGATATTTACATTTTTGAATTTCCATTTTTAGTTATTCATTAATTTCACATGGATAATTCAAATAGGCATTTAATTTGGTTTAACTTTTTAATTAATTTTGACTAGTCATTTATCTCTTTCAAAATTTGATATTTATTCTTATGCCCCACTTAATAGGTTCATAGGCCAAATTGACTATTGTGATGACATGCGATGATTAGGGATGAATCTGTGAGATTTTATTATCACATAAGATAAGATACCCTAGTCAGGGATGTCTCAACATGATTATGACATTTTTGAATGATGCACAAGAAAATTTAGGATGTTTAGTGATTCTTAGGCTTAATTTTCAATGGTTGGTAGGAATCAGTCTAAAGTCTGGTAGAAAGCTAGTTATGGCCAATTTAGGTGTCTAAAATTTGCCCCTATTTGGGAAGATCTTGTAAGATATAGGCATAGTAATGTATTATAAAATAATGAAACATGCCAAAAAATATAATGGTTGAAGAATAAGATCAAAACAACATTTAGGAAACTTGTAATCATGCCCCCTCAAGGGAGTGTATGACACATTCATTTCATGGATGGTCCCTTGAAAAGAAAAAAGAATAAGAATTAAATTAATCCATGGATGAGATTAATCTAATTTAGAAAATTATTACATGCATTTATTTTAAAAATATTGATTTAACCAAAGGCAGTTATAATCAATAACAAAGGTTGAGACATTGATTTATCCAAAGGAGGTTATAATCAGTGGCAATGGCATATGCCCTAGTTAAGATTAATGAGTTGAAATAATGATTTACCCATAAGAATTTGTAATCATTAAGATGACTTGGATTGAAAAATTATGTTTTATTATGCCCTAGTAGGGCAAATTGACAAGCATAACTCAAGGATATAACATGTCATATAGATTAAATATGAGTGGGCACAAACATAAATGTGATGGTCTAATGACTAAAGAAGCCATAAATAACTAGGCATACGAAGATGTGCAAAGTGATGAAAGATATGAATAGAATAATAACAATTGATTAATAAAAATTATTTAGTTGCACCTACCAATGTGGAGATGCTCATCCTTATTATCATTGATACAACTAGAATGGTCAATGGGTTGATTTGATCAAGATGGGTGGGAGGATTTACCAAGGTTACCAAGGAGAAAATTTTGTATCTCCATTTCTTATAAGAATTCTTGAGATAGTTTTTTATATAGCATGTGATGGTATGCCTCATGATAGAATGCCATGAAAACTTTGCCAAAATATACATAAATACTAAATCCCAATCCAATAAACAATTATAAATAATGCACTAATGATAAAAACCATGATGACAATGGTGACTTATGAAAATGGATGGACTTAAGAATAATGTGAAAGGAATTACCCAATGAACACATATAGATTGAGTTGACGTACAGTAATGAAAGCAAATAAATAGGCAAGTAAACAAAAAAATAACTAAGTAAATAAACACACAAAAATATTGAAATTAAAAGCAAAATAAAACACCCTAATAATGGATTTTCCCTAGTAAGGTGAATCGAGGATGACTAATTAGGTTTACACAAGACAAATGTTTTTGGATTTTTAAATTTTTGAATGTTTTTAAAATTTTGAGATATCTTAAATCATTAGAGGTTGATAAGATATCACTCACAAAATGGAGAAATAATTGACCTAGGTTGATTGTAAAATGGTGAAAATGTATGGCAAAGGGGGACTGAGCTAACCTCAACATGAATTTATCACGACTTACATAGTCCCAAAATGAATTCAAGTCACATTAGCTCCTTCCATATAAAAGGTAGTGAGAATTAACTAGGTCATAATGAATTCACAAATTGATGAAAATGGCTAGGCAAATGAAAATAGTAATGGGAAGGTGATGTAGCAATTCATGATAATTTTTTTTCCTAATTTACCCATAGGTGGTTATAATAAGGAAATAATGATATCATTTATTTCTACTAATTTTCCCATAGGTTTTTATAATTAGTAACACAAGGTAGAACATGGATTTGCCCATAGGTGGTTATAATCTATGGCACCAATCAATTGTAAATGAAAGACAACTTTCTAGAGCCAATACCACACTACTTTCATAAACTATCATTTAAACAAAAAATTCTAAACCTATTGAATTTGGATTAAAAAACCCTTAATATAAGTTGTGAAAAGAACCAAAGGAACCAAGATCAAAAAGAGTTGGGTAGGATGGCTAAAAATAATTTTTGGTCTAATAATAGGGACAACATGGTAAAATAGTATATGATATGGCATTATTTAGGATGATGATGCTATGAAAAAAGATAAAATGGTAAGAGGATTGCCCAAAAGTGATAATGTGAGGTAAGTGGTAGGGTATGGAATAAAGGCAAGTTGTAATGGAAAATGACAATGGCAAGATAAATGATTTTGGCCAAGGTGAATGATTTTATTGTTCTTGCTAATGTAGAGATACACGTCCTGAACAACATATGACATAACTAAAATAATCAATCATTTAAATTACTAGCCCATACCTCTTTTTAATAGTTTATCTATCAAGAACCTACTACAAATGTGGATGTCAAGAATTTTGTTGTGATCCTTGTTGGTCATTGATTTTGTTTCCTTCAAATATTGAGACAAGGTATCTTTGTAGCCTCTATAAAGGAAAATTCATCCAAGGATGGTAAATATGGATAAATAGTGGATGATAGATCTAATTTGGCAATGTAAAGGTGGATGATAATGGAATGTATAATGATTGTGAAAAAAATGAAGATTGAGATTTTTAGACATGCATAATGTTGTTGATTTTGGATTCAGCATAACTTTGGATGTGGTAGGGATGATGATTTTTTAATATGATCTCAATAGGACCACCATATTTTTTTTGTCTAGGCCTGAGAGTAGCTACCATCTGATTATGTTGTAGATTATAATCTATATTTATTTCATCTTTTATAATGTCTTCATCAAGTAGTGAAGGACTTTTGTGCTCAATTATTGGTACCTCAATGAGGTTTTCACAAATGAAGTTGTCTTGATTATCATATAGTGCCTCTTAGAAGGTTTCACTAAGGAACATTAACTTTTGACTTTGATTATCTTTTAACACCTCCAAAAAGGATTCATTAGAAGATGTTGAGTTTGAACTTTGATTGTCCCCTAACACCTCCAGAAAGGTTTCACTAGGAGATGGTTCTTCTTTTCCATGAATTTGGTCTTATCCTCCATGATATTATACAACTAATATGCCACCATGGATGAAATTCAATAAGTTGTTATTCTATTGGTCCCAATTGACACTTGTGGGAGGTAGAAGGTTAATATAATGATAGGGTTAGTTTGTGTTAATGGTATGTTGAATGGAAATGGAATGGAAAGAGGCTACATAATCCTCGTAGAAGATACAAGGATAACTTGTGTCAAAACTGAAGTAATCATCCTAAAAAATTATGGAGGGATCATAAATATATTCAAATTGATATGTAAGGCATGCATAACTAATGTTATAACAACCAAAAACATATTTTTATTCGGAAGTTGATTCTAACTCAAAGGACTCTGAATCCAATGTTAATTCTAATTTTGATGCTAAATCTAATGTTAGTTGAAGACTAGAACCTAACTCTAATTATGATTCTTCATTTGGCATGGATGTTATTACAATGATGTCTTGTTTAATGTTTAGTATTGGACAAGTAATAGCTTGTGATCGTATAATAGGCTCCATAGAGAATGGTTTATCAAAGTGAGACTCCTCAATGATAGGAAAATGGTCAAGAGACAACTCCTCAAACATTGGCATGTTAGGGGGAGGATTTTTAAAAATATGCATATGGTTGAGATAATGATTTTCCCAAATGTATTTATAATCATTAAGAAGTGACTTAGTAAAGACTGGCTTGTTAAAGTGAGATTCCTCATTAATGGGTAAAGGATAATAAGGTGATTCATCATAGGTTGAATCATAAAAAATGGTTGGTTCAATAAAAACTTCATAGATTGGTTGGTTCTCTTGGCCTTGGTTTATAATCAATTTTAAGATACCAGTTTTGAACACATCTAGGTCTTTGAATGATTGGCCTAGTTAGAGAATTACTGATTAGATTGATAAGGACTAGACAATTGGTAGGGGTTTTTTAAAGTGGGGAATGGCTAGAAATGGATGAAGGATGACTATGAATTGGATAATGATAGGCTTAACAAGGGCTGGTTTATGGCCTAGGATAGTAACTATGACCCACTAAGTTGTGATTAGACAACTTTATTGGGATAACAAGTTACCATACATGGAATGTCTTAGAATGGCAATGGTACGGTGTTACAAATATTGGTTGCAACACAAGCCAAAAGATGAGGTCTTAGAATATAAATGATAGGGTATTAATAATCTTGGTTGATTACACAAGACAAAGGATAAGGGCCTTGAATAGAAATGATATGGTATTATAAAACTTGGTTGTGATTGAAAGCCAAAGGATGAAGTTTTGGTATAGAAATGGTAGGGTATTTTAGATATTGGTTTCTTACACAAGCCAAAATATGAGGTCTTGGTATAGAAATGGTAGTCCTTAAACATTATGGAGCTTGGTGGCTCACACAATCCAAAGGAGGGTTAATGGTATAGGTAGAGGAAAGGGTGGTCATGAAAGGGTGAGCATCATACTTCAACTAGCCAAAATAAGGTATTACCACATGTTATGCTTGAGGATATTGGCTTTATTCCCCATATTGAGGATTGTAATGAGGCTAATGATCCATCTCATAAACCACTTCTTCACCATATGGGTCTCTAACAAAGTAAATTTATGTGGCCATTCCATCATAACTTAGAGTGTACATGGTTCCACCATAAGTGTAATGAGACATATCCACATTAATGATGAATGCTCAATAAAAATGCCTAGAGTTTTAAAATTCTAAAAAATAATGTCCAAAAGACAAGACATAATTTGAAATTGGCATAACTTGGTTGAAGGAAATGGAGTTGTATCTCTAAAATTTTCAATGCTAAACTTGGTATAAAATATTTTAATGCCATACATCTAATGTCAAATGTCTCATACATAAAAGGTCAAGTAGATGAATAAAAATTGGCATGCCAAACTCTAGGTTTAAAGTGTTCCAAATAAATATAATATAAATAAATAAAAGTTCTTACATATTTTGGCCAAACATGACCTCAAAATCTAGGTTCAAAATAGGCATATGATAGGACTTTTGGCAAAACAAGCATAAAATATGGATTTGAAAAACAAGGTGATATTTAATCTAACAACTCTAAAACACTTTGGCATAGAATAGGCATTCAAATTTAGACATGAAATTGTTCAATTGGTATAAGGAATGAAACAAAAGGCATATGGAGAGATAATTTGTTTCTCTAAAATAAAGTCACAAATAATAGTTTTCAAATTGGGTAAATAATTAACCTAAGTTACATAACCTAAAAGAGAAAGATCGATGTCTAGGCCATGTTGACTAAATTTGACCATGTAGGTCAAATTGGGAACCCTATAGGTAAAAAATTGATCTTTAGAGTTTTATATTGGGTCTAATATTTTGTCATATGGCATATTATAATCTATTTGATCTATTTTAATGTCATTTTAGCCTTGGTCTTAGTCTAATTAGTCAATATATCATTTTGAGTCATTTTGAGGATTAAAATAGAGCATTAAATGACTTATACAACCTCCTTGAGAAATTTTAAGGTTAAAAAGGATGATTTCATGCCCTATGTATTATCATATGTCTTAATCAACCATTTATAATTGAAAAGTGGTAAGTTTTTTAGAAGAAATAGTAGTTTTCTTGGAAAAAGAGGAGTTTTAATGAGGTGTACAGACTTGTATGGCCTCCTAAAACTAAGGAAACTTTATTAGTGTCTCTTGGTATTCTACACACTTACTCCAATAATGATTTTGATAATAAGTTCCAATATATGAATAAAACTACTTTTATTTCCTTCCATTAGGCTTGGCAAGAAAGAATGGCCTTTAGGTTTGTACTTGGTATGGTTAGTAAAAGAGATTTCAAGAAAAATTATCCTATGGGTGTCTTATAAACTTAGTAATATTCCATTTTATGTTTGGTTTTATAGGAATGGTGGCATGTTCTTTATGAACCATTCCTAAGAAGTTAGACTATCTATTTTGCTTGCTAACCTGTACACCCTAAAGGTTTTGCCTCAGTTTGGATAAGTCCATAAAATTCATTTCATGATGCTATTTCCAAATGATTTTTACTCTCTCCTAAAATGATCCCCATGTTTGGTTTAGTGTTTTAAGGTTTTTGGATATGAAAATCATCTCATGTTGCAAGAGAAGGTACCATTTTGTGTGATAGGTAGGTTTCCAATATTTGCAAGATTTTCATGCTTTGATCATGGTTTCAAAGGGTTGTGATAGATTTATTTAATTTCTATTAATGTTATCTTGAATCCTTTATACTTTTAATCTCATATCTAAAGAAACATTTATTGAGTTTGTAGTCATAAGACACCATACAACTAGTCTACTCTATGACTATCATATACAATCATTTGAATGATCTATGTTAGGGATAGAATATGTTTATAAGAGAGTGAAAAAGAGTCCTATGGTTATGGGAACATATTTATCACATGGGTGATCAAGTGGAGTTCATAAAATATTGTATGGTCAACAAGAAGGAAACCTTTTCTTGCTACACTCAATCTTGTTAGGTTGTGGAGCTAAAAGCTTCACCAGGATGTGAACAGGAGAAGTCACAGAGCTTGTGAAGGTTACAGAATCAGTTGCAAAGCAACTGACATCAATCTGATCAGCCGACATCGGTCATATAATAGTGAAGAACCAACCAACATCAGTTACCAGTAGGTTGGCATCAGTCATGGAAGAGCCGACGTCGGCAACCTGTACGTGAACATGTAGTTTGCATGTTGATTCTAGAGAGTCTATTTTTGGACTGTTAGTTTGCATGTTAGAGGCTAGTTGTAGTCTTGAGTTGCACATCTAATTATTGTAATTAAGATAGTCTAATTATTGTAATCATGAGATCTATATATGGACTCATGGGTTGTATTTTAAAAATTGTAACTAAAGAGTAAGAGAGCAATAAGTGCCTTCTGAGAGAAGAGAGCAATGGTGTGTTCCTCCTAGTGCCATAGTACCAAGGTGGGTACTGGTTTGGAGAATCAGCAGGGTTCTTCATATTTGTATGATCTTAGTCAGTAGATGAGCATGGCTTCTTTTGGAGATCTACAATGGTGAGTAAGGTCTAGTGATTTGTAGGTAGCAGCAGAGAGTAGGAGATCTACTTGGAGTACGGTTGTGTACTTGGTGTACTGGCAACGTGTTACTGATTGGTTGGAGAGGTGAACATCAATTTTGTATTGGAGTTGATTGTTGGGACTGAGAGAGAGAGGGAAGTTCTTGAGGTGTGGTGAGCCTTTGAGGTGGAGGAAGAAGTGGCATCTTCCTTATTGTATATTCTTCTAAGTGATTATTAATATGATTGTGTATTGTCTCTCATATTCCTATGTTGTTTCATATTTCTAGTTACTTATTGATTCTGGTTAAATTTCATGTTTAGTTTCTAATACAAGAAGTAATCATATGTGCTCTATTGTTGGAGCAAGATCCTGACAAGTGGTATCAGAGCATGTTTATTGTTCTAGGTTCCTGACAATTGGTATTAGAGCCAAGTTGGGTTGACTAACAGGTGGTTTTAGTTCTAGTAGTGTATTTGATTACAGGTCACTCACAGGGGTTTCAGATTGAGTGGGAGTATAGCAATGGCAGAAGAAAGTAAGCTACGAATGGAGAAACTGAATAGCATGAATGGTCTGATTGATGGAAAGAAAGAGTAGGTAAAAGGAGATTGTTGGTCAGTAGAAGATCAACGTGTAGAAGCAGATGTTGCAGGGATCGTTGCACAGGGTGCTCTGGATAAAGTAGAATCTTTGTTTACAAATTCTTTTGCCTATTTCCATGTAGCCTGAAATAGAGCATATTTTCATGGGTATGTCTTTGGAGACTTTGGAGAGATTTATTTATGGGTTGGAGAGCCTTGTCAGATTATTGACAAAGGGGAAGTGAAGCTGAAATTGCAGACGAATGACACACAGTGGTTGAAGGAAGTCATGTAGGTACCAGTCTTGGAGATTAGTCTAATTTCTTCAAGAAATTTGGGTGATGGGAGATGCATTGTAACTCTCATAGTGGATGCACTTGAATTAGATGGTGGTAAGAAAGTAGGTATCCTTTATCTATCTACTTATATTACTAATTCACCTTTTGTTGTAGAGATGTGGCTTCATGGGCTTGGTCACATATGTAGGAGGGGAATGCAGGTTCTCAAGTGGAAGATAGATGTTTTTGACAAGCTAAAGAACTGGAAAGCCTTGGTGTTCATGGAGGAGATGACAGATAGAGATCAGGTGAGGGAATTGAATTATTCTGAGTAGGGCTATGTTGATTTAAATAAGATTTTGATCCACGGAGAGCTTGTGGGTAAAAAGTTATCACTCACAGATAAACACAGGTACCGGCGTCAGTCATACAGTAACTGACGTCAGCATAAGGAAGACTGACGTTAGTCATGAAGGAACCAATGTCGGCAGGGGGACACCAGCGTTGGCTAGGGAGATGACATCAACAGTCAGGGTCAATGCAGGGAACTGACATCGGTCAGGAGCAGACTGGGAGATGGCCGAGATCGGTCACTGAAACAGATATTGGGCAGATAGCTAGCTGTCAACAGGTCTCAAACGCTCATATCAAGGTCAAAAAGGGTAAGTGAACCTCATATTCATTGTTCACCTTCTTTATATTGCTTATTTATGGTCAAGAACTAGGAAGACGTGAAGAGGCAATGCAGGTAGAATCTAGATACAGTGGGAGCTTGGCATGGATGAGGAGTGTGAGTCCTTAGAGAAGAACCAAATAGGTATTTGTTGGTAGAGTTGTCAGCTGGAAGGAAGCACTAAGAGATAGAATGGATTCCCAAATAAAGAAGAGAGTGGATGGATACATGAGACGGAAGGCCAAGGTATATGGTCTTGAGGAAGCTGCAGGTATAGAGCTGACAGGTGGTACTAAGGAGATGACAAAGTAGAGCTTCTGTCAATGTCAGTATAACTATTTTTTTTATCTTACCAAGTGGATGATGGTCACAACATCATCTTGTTACTGTATGTGGAGGATGAGCTTGTAGCAGGTTTATACATACAGGTTTTTTGTTGAGCTAAAGGTAAGGTTAGTTCAGAGGTATGTCAGGAAGAATTTAGAGTAGTGAAATTCTTTGACATAAGAGACATGGAGATTTTATCTCCAGTGGGATCTGATGTGAAGATGGTGTTGGTGGGGTTCATGATGTAGGATGCAAAATCAAAAAGCATACCAAGGGATGGACAGTTCAAGCTTAACTTAGAATAGGGTTCAAAATCACATGAGGTCTAGTGTAGACTTGAGTTTTCCCAAGCAGTGGGAGTTGTCAGAAAGTATGGAGCCAATTTGGGGAAGGAGTACTGGAGGGCAGTTCAGTGGATTCTCAGGTATCTAAGAGGGATCAGCAATAGGGATTCTTGTTATGCAGGGTCAAGGTCTTCAATACATGGATATGTAGGTTCGGATATGGTAGGTTACTTAGATGATAGGCGTAGTATCACAGGATGTGTGGTGGTTAGTCTTCAAGATTGATCTTGAAGAGGAATACAAGCTAGGGAATAATTTAGATAGTGTATAAGTATAGGTACAGGTCCAGCTGTTTATCTCCAAGTGGGAGATTGTTAGGTTGTGGAGCTAAAAGCTTCACTAGGATGCAAATAGGAGAAGTCGCGAAGCTTTCAAAGGTTCTAGAGAGTTGAAAAATCAGTTGTAAGGCAACCAACGTCGGTCTAATCAGCCAATATTGGTCATATAGAAGCGAAGAACCAATTGGCATTGGTTACCAGTCGACCGGCATCGGTCATGGAGGAGCCGATGTTGGTACCCTATACGTGAACATGCAGTTTGCATGTTGATTCTGGAGAGTCTATTTTTGGACTGTTAGTTTGCATGTTAGAGGCTAGTTGTAGTCTTGAGTTGCGCATCTAATTATTTTAATTAAGATAGTCTAATTATTGTAAGCATGAGATCTATATATGGACTCATGGGCTGTATTGTAAAAATTGTAACTAGAGAGTAAGAGAGCAATAAGCACCTTCTGAGAGAAGAGAGCAATGGTGTGTTCCTCCTAGTGCCGCAGTACCAAGGTGGGTATTGGTTTGGAGAATCAGTAGGGTTCTTCATATTTGTATGATCTTAGTCAGCAGATGAGCATGGATTCTTTTGGAGATATACAATGGTGAGTAAGGTCTAGTGATTTGCAGGTAACAACAGAGAGCAGGAGATTTACTTGGAGTACGGTTGTGTACTTGGTGTACTGGCAGCGTGTTACTGACTAGTTGGAGAGGTGAACATCAATTTTTTATTGGAGTTGATTTTTGGGACTGAGAGAGAGAGAGGGAAGAAGGTCTTGAGGTGTGGCGAGCCTTTGAGGTGGAGGAAGAAGTGGCATCTTCCTTATTGTATATTCTTCTGAGTGATTATTAATACAATTATGTATTGTCTCTCATATTCCTGTGTTGTTTCATATTTCTAGTTACTTATTGATTCTGGTTAAATTTCGTGTTTAGTTGCTAATACAAGAAGTAATCATATGTGCTCTATTGTTGGAGCAAGATCCTGGCAAGTGGTATCAGAGCATGTTTATTTGTTCTAGGTTCCTAACAAATCTCTTACCATTAGCATGCACCTACAGGTCATATAATAGGGGTTAACATTAAAAATGGAGTGATAGATCCTATTTAAAGTTATGAAAAATCATGATGTTTCATTTCAACACCATGAGTAGAGATAAATTTAATTTAATGGAAAATGGATGTCCATTGTCCATCCTCATACTTACTGCCTATACCTTGAAAATAACCACCTATAGGTGATACCATAGAGAACTAAAATGCCATAAAAGAGTGTTCAAATAAGTGGTGAGACTATTTTTGGTATCCTAACATGTTTAAGGTATTTTAACAAACCCATGAGAATTTTTATGTTGGAAGTCCAACTTTTGGGAACTTCCAAAAGGTGAGATGACAATATTTAGGGCTCTTTTCCCAAAAAGTGTAAAATAGAGCACCTGTTAGTTTTGTGGATATCATATGAGAAATTTTCCAAATGATTTGAGGCATATAAATGGAAAAACATAGTATCTTATACATATTATAATACCTATGAAAGATATGGAGTCAATATGACTAATGGAAGGTGGTTATTGAAAACCATGTAGTTACATATTTATGCATTAAACTCGGTCAATGTTATCTACAACTCTGAGTTATAAGAGACCTCTTCACCCAATGTTACAATACCAAACCATAAATTTATGTTTGAATGGTTTTAAATAACATTTATGAGTTATATGACATCAAAATAGGTTGATATGAAATAATTTGAGCCATATATGCACCTACAGGTATCTCTTACCTACAAATTGATGTGCAATAGACTATGAAGCACTATAAGTGCATAGTAAGAGCTTGAAAAAATGGTTAGAAGGTATAAATATGGTTTGGATTAATATATACATATATTATTGTGATAATTATCATATTGATAAGACCTTCAAACACTATACCTAGGCTTTAAACATGCACGAACATCTACAAGAGTCACTTTTGAAGAGGAAACACAAAATATGTAATCAACTACCTATGACTGGTATTGAAGGTACCACAACCCAAAGGTGTGAGTTGATCAAGATAATAAATGAGGTTTATCTTAGAAGGTATCAAGAGGGATATTTCAATGTTTCAATATCAAATTCACACATACATCACCTATATGTATGGTGCTAAAGAATAGTACACAGTCAAAAATACACTCAATCTTGACTAGGAAAGACGTATGGAAAGGTACATGAGAGATTAGAGGGATAAATTAACACTAAAATACCTTAATTATGGTCATAATAACCTCATGAAACTTTCATAGTGGATATTGAATAGAGAAAGGACTCATATCAAGCTAGGCACAATCCATATCTTGAAACCCTACATAGGCTACCTTCATAGAAGTCTGCCTTAGATTCTGAAGGAGTAGGGGGTCTATTAAACTAATAAAGAGCCCAAATTTGGTGAAAATAGTATCCATATCTTGGAAACTATTTTCAAACATTTATTTTTATGGGAGAATAGGGAAAGTACCCTCTATTTTATCTCAGACATATGGTAGTTCCCTAGGTTACAAACCCTATAGTTTTGGGGATGGGAGATAAAAGGATGAACTACAGGTTGATTATAAATTTATATTATGTTTTTATAGTTGAATAAAACCTAGGAAAACATGATAAATCTTGAATATAAGGAGGAATCCCAACAGGGTATCCCAAACCCTCAAAGTTGTAGACATGCTTATAAGACATGGTTATGCCTAGAATCCAAGTAGGATGACATTTTTACTTCCAACTATATGAGATATTTATAATCCATTTGTGAATTTTCTTAGGGTCATAATATACATGTATAATTTATTTAGATGTATGGAAAACCACAAAATATCCACTTTTGGCTTAGAACCAACTCAGACCTACAAGGAATGGAGAAGCAAGCTCGATAGGATAAGTTTAGGTGCTCACATATTATTGGAGGTTGTGCATCAGGACATAATGAGTTTTGGGAAGTTTATTAAGGTATTTAACTATATTATAGTGTAATTTTTTAGCACTTCAATGTCAAATCTACATGAACAAGCCTTAAGATCCTAAAGAACTCAAAACCCTTGCAAACCTTCATTATAGACCCAATGAAGGAAATGGAGATGGAAATATAATATAATGGCCTAATTTTACCATGAAATTTATTTTATTTTGTATAATAATTATTTGATATCCCTACCATTAGAATTAGCTCTACAAAATGGTATGTATGGAGTATAAAATAGGGTATTTCTAATAGTTGTGTTCATTATGTAGGTTCTAGGAGGTTTCAAGAGATGAAATAAACTTATAAATGAAGATTTAAAATTAATATAACTACCCATTCCAATTTCATGCCTTGGAAAAACTCCTAAGTGTTCTAACATAATCTCTTATCTCAGCCACTCAAAACTAGCATAGTGAACAAGATGGTGAGAATTGTGAGAGCTTTAAGTGCATGGATTTTTAAGGTGTGCCTAATGGATATAAGGCCATGAATGGTCTTAAAATTTTTAATTAAACCAATTTTATATATTTTCATGGAAACTAAAACCATTTTGGAGGCCAAGTGTGTAAGGTGTGTGAAAAAGGAGTTTTTTTAGTGTAAACAGTGATGGCTCACTTTCAGATGAATCTAGGTGATTATGACTATAACAAATGAATGTAGAGGAATTTATAAACCCTTCCCTCTCATTCCAATCATGATACATATCCATAATTAGTTTTAGGATGTTAAAACAAGGCTATATCATGAAGGTAGTTTTATGAGCCAACATAAGAAATTTCATGCCATTTTGCAGGAGTTTCATGCCTTGGGGTGACACTTATGCTTCCTAAATTTTCATGATTAGTTTCAAATTAAATTTTAATTAATAATTAACTCATTTTATTATCTATAATAGTTTCCTTATAACCTTTGGATTTCTCTCTTCTCATCTCTCTCTCAAGTTCTATAAGAACTAGCCATTTTGGCCATTGTAAATTATGCTCCACCTAAGTATGGCAAAGCCCTAATCATTTTAATACCTTGTATCAATAAATACTACTTATTTTTACCTCTTCCATGAATTTTCATAGTGTTTTCACTTGGATGATTGATTTTTATTAGTGATGACTTGTTATTTTCTTAGCATTGTTGTTTCATTCTCTCACCTATTTGTAGTTGGAAAGATTCTTCTTATAGGTCATGTGAAGTTTTCTATTTATGTGTCAAGGTTGAGTGATTTAGTATATTAAAAAATTATAATCCTAGGCCTCTTCTCTATTCCTCTTAGCCTAAACATTCATCATAACCTCATAATGAAATATTGATGTGAGAAGATGCATATTGGAGAAGTGTATGTTTGGTTAGTCCATTATTCTCATGTGTAACATACAACTAGTTGGTAGTCATAAAATAATTTGGTGTATCACTTCCCTTAGGATAGTTTGCTTTTAGTTTTCTCTCTCCCTTTTCCCTCACAAATTTTAGGTATAGTAGTGATCTACAAGTGGTACATCAAGGGAGCTAGCCCTATCTAGAGATTCACCTTATTCTTAGGCTACCCACAACCTAAAGGTGTTTCAATTGTACCACTTGGATGAGGAAAGCTGAGACATATCCTTAAAGGGTGAAAATATAAGTGATAATATGCCCAAATTAGATAAGCCATAAACAAAAAATAATCAATGTTTGTATTTAAACTTATCAAGGTTAATTAAAAACTCAACTTAGGAAAACTAGGTTTCTTTAATCAATAAGCTAGATAAAAGGTTAATGACATAATGGTACTAGATAAAGATCCAAAAGGAACATGTGGATTGGCTTTGAATTGGAAACCTAGACACAAGGTAAACAAGTCTATGAAATGATTTAAGTAGTGTAACAACATTATTATATTCTAAAGATGTAACTGATGCTTTGTTTCAATACTCAAAGGCACAAAACTTGAAATTATTTGGGCAGCATAAATTACCCTTTTCAATCAAGTGAAACATACACAAAGATTTTTCAAAAGACTAAGGCAAAGGCATGTGATAAAAATGGCTAGTGTAACACCTCCTAAAATAAATGAGTGAAATATAAACAAAACTCATTTTGACATGACATAAAAAATAGATACATTAGACTCAAAAACCATACAATAAAGGATAAAATAACATAAAACACCTAAGTGTAACATCCTAGATTTTAAAACTGATAAGGTTGCATAATATTATCAAATTCCATATATATGCATGATTTTAGGAGGATTTTAAGTGTTAATTCAAAAATAAAAGTACATGAAGTAGTAGGGTTTTTACATCCCCCCTTGTCCCAAGATATTGTATGGTGGCATGGAACTTCAGGATACTCATCCTGTATCAACAATATGTCCATGATAAGTGGGGTTGTTATAAAATTAAAATTTTACATGTTTATAGATGGTCCCAAGTGTGGCTAACATAAATAAATCTCATGTCATTTGTATCCACATCAACTAACTTGTTGTGAAAAGGTCTTGTCCTTTTTGAAACAACTACATCCATTATTTTCTTAGTGTAGTATGATGTTTGAGTTGCCTTTATGGTCTGAGGCAATATTTTACTAACAGATTTTACTTAATTGATCAAGAAAATGTCCTAGTGAGTCAACCTATATTTGTATACCCCACTATGGAGTGGGCTTGAAACAATTCCATGAGATTAATTCCTAGGTCGGCACTTCCCTAGATAACCTATGAGGAGGTGATGAAATCCTACTCACAAGCCAAGATGCATAAAAATAAATGACAATAAAAAAGACTTTAATATTGTGTTTAGATCACTCAAACCATATGAATTTGAGGAGAGACTTAAAAAAATTATTTTCATTCCTTTGGATAATGCATAAATACAAAGAAAGAGCAATTTGGTCACCTGAGTTCCTTAAATGGGATGGGGGGAGAGAATACATGCATCAATCATTTTTCATAAAAAAACAACTTCAAACAAACAAGACGTAAAATTAAAATTCTAAAAAACACATAGCTAAGTGATTAAAGTTCATTTTATTTCACCAAAACTAAAATGTGTTATGAAGTTTTTGGCCCCTTGGCATTTTTTGTTGAAAGCTTTAAAATAAAATAAAATGATTTAAAACAAATATTATTAAAACACCAATTTTAAATGTGAAAAGTACAAGTTTGAAGAATTTTAAATGTCTTCTTGTGGCCTTTGGGTCCTAAGAAAAGTGTTATGTAGTTTTTGAGATTTTGTAAAACATTTAGATAATTTGAAGGTAAATAGATATCATATTATAAAAATTTAGGAAAAAACATGTGGTTTAAAAAAAACATCATCAAAGGTGGAGTCTAAATGACCCCAAATGAAGGTTTGAAAGATGGCCTATCAACCTTCTATTTTGCACAGAGATCAACATCCATTCTAGGTGATGCACATAGAGACTAACATCAGTTTTGTCTGATGCACATAGAGACTAATGCCAATTAAAAGAAACCAATATTGGTCTCTATGTAACTTATATAACACTAAAAATATAATACAAGAAAAAAAAAGTAAAAAACTCAAATTTTTAAGATGATCAAGCATTTATTAAAAAAAATAAGAGTTGCACTTTGGTCTCCTTGATATGTGATATGATTTAATCCTCATCATGTGTGTTATTTGTGATCATAGGAATCCAAGAAGGGAGGGTAGTAACATTTTATTTTAAGAAACAAAAACTCAAAGAAACACACTAACACTAACACTAACACTTCTCTCCTTGGCACCATTGTGGCTTGATGTGGCTTATGCTTGGCTCAATATTTTGGCATTATAACCTTGTTTGTAACAAAATGGGAATTATAACATTATATCAAAATGTCTTTGAAGTCATTTGTGCATGATAACTTTCCACCAAAATATCTTAAAATTCAATAGGCAAGGTATTATATTTATAGCAAATGGATCTAACCCCAACCCAAGGTGAGTTAAGGTAGAGTTTAAACATGGAATGAGTTTAAACCTAACCTAAGTGATTAAATACTAACCCTAATAGAGTTAATATTTTTTTTTAAATTATTATTTTTAATGAATAGGCATGGGTCTCCAAAATATATATTTTAGGATATTTCCAAAGAGTTTGACAACTCATAAAGATCACGATGAAAGGCTAGGATATTTGCATTTTTGAATTAATTTTTTAGTTATTCACTAATTGCACATGGATAATTCAACTAAGAATTTAATTTGGTCTATATTTTTAATTAATTTTTATTATCCATTTAACTCTTTCAATATTTGATATTTGTTCATGTGCCCGACTTAATAGGTCTATATGCCAAATTGACTATTGTGATGTTCAAGATGATTACGGATGAATATGTGAGAATTTATTATTAAATATGATAAGATAACAAAATTAGGTATGTATTAACATGATTATGAGCTTTGATTAATGATGCACAAGTGAATTTGGAATGTTTAGTGATTCATAGGCTCAATGTGTAATAGTTGTTAGGAATCAATTTGAAGTCCCGTCAAAAGCTAGTTAAGGCTAGTTTTAGGTGTATAAAATATGAAAGAATTATCTCAATATTCAGTTTCATAACCAATATTATATTAAATAATTCATTGGATCATAGCATCCATCTAAGCACCTCCTCAAACTATTACCCCTAAGGTAATAGTTTGGCCAAATAAACTAACAAGAACTTGGTTCACATCATCGAGTGAACCATGGAAGACATTTATCAATTTTGGCATACCAACCTCAAGATAATCCTTTGGGTAGATAAAATAATTCCAAAAAGGGTGTTGGGTAATTCACTCTTCATGTTAGTCTATATAAAAGAAGTAAGGTTTCTTACATCTCTCAAATTTCCCTTGTTAGAGATAGCTCATTAATTAGAATTACATGAAAGTGACCCCATGATAGTAAGGTTATCCAAGATAATGGATCTCAAATAACTCAAGTCATAGGCTATTAACATAATGGAACTTTAGCAAGCGTAGACCAAGAAAACATTTAATAAAAGGGTTATTGATAGAATCTTCAATGACAAAGATTTGTACTCAAATGGGATGTGAATAGAGAAAAGGATAGGAAGCATGCTAAGTTTAATTCTATATGGAGTGACCCATATATCATAGTTAGTTAAAATTAAGCCAATGACTACTATATTACAAGACCAAATGGAGAAGTGTTACCTATATTTTTGAATGTGATTTATCTCAAGCACGGTCTCTGATAATCATGACAACCCTCGTAAATAGTATTTTAGGTGTTTGAATTTCCCTAAGTGTCATACACACATATTATTGTTTATAATAATTTATTTTCCCTAAGCATCATTTGGTGAAGTTATTTTTGTTTTTTATCCTTTTGTAATGTATCTCAGTTCTTTATAAGGTCAAGTGGGCTTCTCACACCTAATCATTCAAGATAAAGAAGAGAAAAGAATTCTAGGTGACTTTGTACCTAATGGATTAATTTAGGGTTATTTTATTCCTTATTAATAGGCAAGTAACTCATAAATGTCACCAAAAGTGTTGAGTTTCTAATTCACCCCTTTAGTAGGCACTAAACTCATAAAGACTGCATAAATTATGAGTTTGTATAGTATCGAATTATTTAAAAAATAATTATATGCATAGACGCTTCCCATTTTCACCATCACTCAATAATTTCTCAAGTTTTCACATTGACTAAGTGTTTATATTGTGCTTATAAGGAGTTATTAGTGTGCATACCACACTATGATCTTTATTTACAAAATAACATGGCATACAAGTTAGAGTGTGTAAGTATCCCTGACTTCAAACAATGAAAGAGAGAAGTGTGTAGGGATTAGTTCCAAATCATGAATAACACACTCAAGATCTTCAAATATTCTTTCACTCTCTTATTAAAATACATCCTCACACTCAAATGGTTAAGTCCTATACCAAATCATATATTTTCACATCTATGTCATTTTAAAATGTAGACTATGATTTTAACTACATAGCATTATCATTATAGACCAATACAAGTTCTAAATGAAGGAACAAACTATGAAGACCATCAAAAGATCCTAGGCACAAAAGGAGTTTGTATTTTTATTCATTTACATAGAAGATATATATCAATTCCCTTCATAATTTTATAGTCTCATTGTGAAACCAAATCTCTTCATAATATTAAGTGTGCATCCTATGCACATAATTTACTTAGCTATTCTATATACATCTATGTGTGGGAATTTACAAAGAAGTAAATGTGTATGGTAAAATGTGCACCCTATCCCTAAAATATAGGTTTGTGGAAATTATACCACTTATGTAAGATGACAATGTAGAATCCAAAGATGAACCTATGTAGTCTTGTATCAGTAAGCTAGTCTAGGTGGGTCGATAGGTGGTAGCCATAAATGGGGGTGGCAGTTAAATCCAATTAAACATCAATGAAATTGAATCAAAATAGAATTGAATACAAGGTGACTTCATAGTTTTAGAACATGATCACACACCACCTTTAGATACCTAAATATCCTCCATTCTTAGACAAATAAGTGAATCTATGAGTGACCTTCCAACTACTTCAATGATTAAATTGTCAGATCCAAGTTGAATAAACATGGATTATAGTAGTTATTGTGAATATCTTTATGCTCTTAATAAACCATGAGATTCAAATGCTGATTATGAATTTATGTTCCTACTTACCACCTTTTATGGATAATTTATCATGTAAGCCCTTACCCAATGTTATATAAACCTTGATTTTTATTATAAAATGGTCGACATCTTTTTATCACTATAATGCTACCAAAATTTTCCCTCCAAAGATCCCTCTCCTGGTATTAAAAAAATCTACCTATTCAAGCTTGTAATATTACCTTAGATTTTAAGATTAATAGTAATTGATTTAATTTATCCATGATCCTTTTTTTATATGCATTCATGATTATTGATATTTTATATGGATGTTTGTCCCTCTCATTGTTTTCCTCCCTTCACACCTCTACATAGAACTAAAAGTCCATGTAGGTCTCATGATATGTATACATGGGTCTAAATATGTTTTATCTATGGGCCATATATCATCCCTATTAATTTTGAATTATGTTCCCTTACTTCCATGTGAAACACTTATGCAACTTGATCGGTTTGAATATCGTGTATCTAATTTGTTAGTCTTATTATGAAATTAAGTAGGTGAGGTAATAAATTTATTCTTAGTTCATCACCTTTTAATTTCATTAAAAATATTAAATTTACTCTCCCTTTCTACCTTTCAATTTTAGGTTTAACACTAGTTGTATATTTCATTCTACTCTTTGTAGGTCTATGCATTGGTCCTAAACTAGATGCATCTAGATTACAAGGAAGTCAACCTATTTGGAGGTTCATCCTAATGAGTGAAAGAGTCCCAAACCTTGGGGGATGATCCCATTATTATAATGAGACATCAAATTAATATCTAACATGAAATTCCAAGGTGTTATGCATAAAAGAGCAACATGTCAGTACACGTAAGAGCCATTCGCACATGGGTTCACATTTCAAGTGATAATAATAGCCTTTAATCATACCTAGATAAATGTGGGAGGAAGTTTACATGGATTTAATTACATGATTTCCAAGGTTTGAAGGTTAAATTTTCATCATAGTAATTATGGATATGCTCACAAAATATTCTCATTTTTGTTCTTTATTATAGTAATTTTTTGCTAGTATATTAGTTATTATTTATCTCAATATAATTCAAAATTTTGATGGTACTCCAAAGATAATTATAAGTGACCATGATCCCATATTACTATTAATTTTTACACTGATTTATTTTCATGTTTGGTACTCATTTTTCTCATATCATCCTCAATTTCATGGTAAAAATATGAATGATGGGTTCATTGGTTGCCTCTAGTGGAATGGTGGTATAACATTTTATTCCATACCTCTTCCAAAATGTCTCTATTTTTGGCACTTTATGGTTATCATCTCATATCCATTGCTTCATACTTGAAGGTGCATCCTAAGGTTTGGTATTTTTAAGAACACATTCTACATCAACATTAGGTACTACCTAGTTTGAGAGAGAATTTAGAAATGGAACATAATGGAATGAAGTAGCAAGCAGATCAATGTCTTAGTGAGATGAATTTTTTCATAGGTTATTGGGTATTTATTAACTTATATCCATATGATCATATGTATTTCAATGAAAATAAAAATTATAACACACTTTATCCCCAAGTAGTGTGACCCTTATTATATCCTCCATAAAATTGGAAGTGTGGCATACAAGTTGGAACTACCCCAGTCCACTTGCATATATCTTATATTTCATGAATATTTCCTAAATAATGTAATTATATAGATATTTTATACATAAAATGAGTTAATATAACTATATAAATAAGGTATATTCATTATATAACCTAGGTATATCCTTCACACATACACAAAAAAAAGGGTTAAAAATAGTATATATTAAGGATAATTTGGTCGAGTGTAAGAATATAAATCATGAATATATAACTTATAAGGATAAATATTTACTATAAAAATATCCATAGTTGATTCAACATTGAGGGAAACATTTTGTTAAAGGCTAGGTCCATGTTATGCCATTAACCTATAGCATGTCTAGGGATACATATGGCTGATTTTTGGCTTACATACACTTCATATTAGCTTATTGTATTTCTTGATGTTCTTAGTAAGTTCAAAATATTTAATAACCATGGATAAGTAGAGTATATATAGGAGGTATTGGTTAGTCTTTGATCATCATATTATGAATTTTTCTCTTATTGCATTTTTGTGGAGGTTTCCCCCTTGAAGTGGCTTAATCATATTTATCAAGTATTATGTTCTTTCATCAATTATTATTTTGAATATTATTATTCTTGTTTTAATTTTGTGATATATTATTTTATTATCAGGAAACATATTATTAATTTCCTTATAGGAATACACCATATACATTAGTATAGCTATAAACATGGAGACTTTCTATTTTTTCAAGAGAGGCCATTTTTTTCATTAGATAATGTTAAAAAGTAGGATTAGGGTCCCATACCCTTAGAAGAAATTAAATATGTTCAACATAAATAGATAATGGTATAGATAAAGTATAATCACTAAGATCCAAGAAAAATGAGGTTGACTTCAACCAAAAGTACAATAAAAACTTACAAAAAAGTAACCAAGTTTAATAAAAAAAATGAAGCTACCCAAAAAATAGTTGAGATTAGTGGTGAGATTCCTTAGAATTAGAGTAAACAACCAGTTTCATGTTATCTTTATTTCTCTTATATTTATTATTGGGAAATCATGTGGTTCTATTTCTCAGTCCCTAAGAAGAATATTCAATCATTTTTTCTTACGGTTGTACAATGTCCTTTCCTCTAGTTTTTCATGTTTTTTCTTCCCTTGTACCTTATTTTCCTCCATTTACTTCTCTAACTTCCTTTTTTTCCTAAAATTTCTCACTCTAATTTCCCCTACATCCTCAATGGCTTCCACCTTTCCTTCACCTATGCTTGACTAAATTTTAACCTCATCTAGAAATAATGTCTTGAATTTGTTGTTTCCTTAGCCATTTAGATACACATCAACAATTGCATGGCCGAATTTATTTGGATCATTTCTATATTATGTTCCACCTTTTCATACTTGATTCTTTGGGGGTTTATGGGATTAGACTTTCAATATCCTTGGGTTCCTTGATATTTCCATTAGACTTACTTGTAAGGGTGGTTTTATCAGTTTTTTCCTCCCCCTTCGAGTTAGAAAATTCTTCATCTTTCCCCTATCAAATGCCTCTTCACTATCTTCCTTTAACTCCTCCTCCTCCTCACTAGGAACATCAATGTCCTCAATGACATTTTCCCCCATAGGTCTCCCTTCTATTCATAATTAACATAATGAGGCCTTGGTGTATGAGGTCCGAAGAAGGTTTGCCTTGAAATTCATGACCAAGGATTCTATGAACTTAAGAAATAAAAAAGGTAGACTAATCTACTACCCCTTAAAATAAATCATCAATAGATAATGATGTGAAAATATAATCATATGCTTAACTTATAGGGTATATATCTCATTATTTGGAGACATATCTCAAGTCACTTCCTTGGTAAATATACTTTAGGATACCCTTTTTGAGATGAAGAAATTAGTTTTTCAATTTTGAAAATTTTTTTCATCATCTCATCCTTATTTTTTTGTCATTAAATTACTTAACACCATTGTAGCTCATGCTTTTAATTTCACCAATTACCTCTTTAGTGATGGTAAGAAAGAGACATATCATCCGATATGAATTAGAAGACCTTAACAGAGATTAATGCATGCATAGAATAAAAAGACAGTCTAAAAAATATTTTCACATAAATAATATTCTATTATTATCTTCTCTAAACTATATAAAACATTTCATGAGCTTATATATATAGGAATTATATTCCTATATTCTCTCCCCTGATTTCTCACCCTATGATTATGCAATACAATATATTTTATAATAATGTAAACAATATATCCTAACTATATATCTATTATCATAATATTATTAATATAACAATACTCTGATATACAAACTTACTAACTACTAACAAACTATTACTATTTTACCTCATGATAAATATCAGTTTTACTTTTTATCACCTCGTAAATACATTTTTTAACTTAATGTGAATACTATTCCCAACATCCCCCCCCCCTTATTTTTTACATGGTACAATATATCTTTGTTCTGATTACATCTTGCTCTACATCTATGTGCTCATGATCTTCTCCGCATATATGTTCCATTGCACATCTCTTCACACACATCTGCAACTAGTTTTCTAAGTTAACCAATAACCTTCCAAAATGGTTTTCACAGGTTCACCAATAACCTTCCAAAATGGTTTTCTCAGGTTCACCACTAACCTTACAAAATGCTTTTCTCAGGTTCACCACTAACCTTACAAAATGGTTTTCTTAGGTTAACCATTAACCTTACAACATGGTTTTACTAGGTTTACCACTAACCTTTCATCATGATTGCCATAATGATTTTTATATCAACATTATCTAATGTAAATATATAAAAGGGTTACATGAGAATATCACACACAAGTGAACATGTACAACTATTTATTTTTCACACATATTGAAAAATAATTGTAACTACCACACAAACTAAAAAACTAAAAATATCACACCACACTAAGTCACCACATCATTGTGTGACCCTATCATTGGTTACTAATGAGAGGTCACTAAAACACCTCCTTCCTCTATGTAGCCTCCAGCCTCTAGTATATTATACTGCTTACTCAACAAATTTATCGATGTATCTTAAGTTTCTTCGAAGGGAATAGAGTCCCTCCCACAAGATTTAACATTTGACTCAGGACATTGGGGTCATCCAAAAATGCATTTATAAGGCAATTTTTTTTATTTTTGAGAGTTTTGACTTTTGACAACTCACTAAAACAACAAGACTCATTACTGACATTTTGACACTTTGGATTTTTAACTATAATCATATGACATAAAGATATTTTAAACTTTTCTATTTTTGACACTTTAAATCTATAAATAATTAAATATATAATATAGATAAAAAAACTATAATTAAAAATTTAATTAAATACATAATCTATTGAATCAAATAACTCAACTAACTTAAATATACTATGACCTATAAATTTTTAGGTAATCTATAATAAGAGACTATAAAGTCAATTTGATAAATCATATAAATTTTAAAAAAATTACTTCAAGACATGATATATATTAAAACCTAGTATAACTTGACATCAAATCCAAAGGATATTAAAAAATTGACCAACTATATGTATCTGATATGAATACAAATGAATAGACCAAAATAAAACTAATCACCTATGTGGCATATGACTTTGATTGGAAAAATGATGCAGACCTTGAACAATGTATGAGTTGCACTTATGTTAGTTGTAGGAGAAGGTGATGGTTGAGATTACCTTTATAGGGATGATCAACATAATGAACCAAAAATAGTGGAACACAAAAATTGGGTTGACGACTGCATGTATTGAAAATAACTTTGGCTAAAAAGCTAATGTTGACACAGTAAATAGAAATGGATGTAGATCAGACCAAGATTGATATGCATATATATGAATGAAAACAAATTTATTGACATTAAACTCATTAGGTAAAATTAAAATATCTTTGAAAGAATATTCAATAATAAATTTACTGCATCAAACTTTTAATCATGAGGTTTTAGATCATTTTGAGGATACAATTTCATGCGATGGAGAAGGAACATGTAGCTTTTGGCTGATATAGATCAAGATGCCATTTCACTAATTTATTTCTATATGTAACAAGTTTCCAAATGGACCAAAATATAATGCAATAGTTTTCAATATCAATGTACCCAACTATGATTTCCCCATTCAACACCAAGACTGGTGCATTCAAGGTCAATGTGATCCATAATTACATCTTTCTAGAACTCACCTAATTCTAATACGATTCAACAAACTATTATTACATATGTATAAAAAAAACTTCATATAAAATTATCTCTCATCACTTATGGAAAAACATAGTACAAAGCAACCCCTTAATTTATTTTTAATATTCCATCAAAGAGGCCCACTGATATTCCTATTTTGATACCAATGATAGAAATTAGAAGAGCTTAGTAGAGTTTAATGAATGCACAAAATACATTGATAGTCTACAAAATATGTTGACATAAATAATATTCTATTATTCTCTTCTCTAAACTATATAAAATATTTCATGAGATTACATATATATAGGAATTATATTCCTTTATTCTCTCCCTTGATTTCTCACCCAAAATCCCTCACCCTATGATTATGCAATACAATATATTTTTATAACAATGTAAACAATATATCTTAACTATATATCTATTATATTAATATTTTTAATATAATAATATTTCAATATCAAAACTTACTAACTACTAACAACTATTACTATTTTACCTCATGTTAAATATCAACTTTACTTTTTATCACCTCATAAATACCTATTTTCACCTAATGTGAAAACTATTCCCAACATCATCTTGACAATTCAGTCCCCTAACCTCTAGCAAAATATTTGGAGATGGAAAAGTTGTACCCCATAGTCCTTTCCATGAAATTTATAATCCCTCTTTTAGAATTTTTTTTCCAAACTTCTAAATATTCTTTTACCTCAACATAATAAATTGGTTCTACTCTATCATGTTCTCCACCCATACTCAGCTTGTTCTTCTCTCTTATGATCTTACTGTAGGTGAACATTTTGTACAATCTTGAGTATCCCATTTTTGTCAAATCAAATATTTTTTATGTTTTTTCCCTCATAATTCTTCCCACTCTTCATGCCGATTGATTTCATCTAGAAATAATTATACTCTTGCTTGCTTTGGAATTTTTCTATGATGAGATAAATCATTTTGAATTTTCTTATGATTATCCTGTACACAAGAATGGATTCCTCTTCTTTTACAAAATCATTGTGAAATTATTTGAAAAGAGAGGTAATATTAATGTGATATTTTATCCAAAATAAGAGAGCACTAGTAATTAGAGTTGATAAAAAACAAAGGAACACTATTATGCATAATGATGAGTGTGTGGATGATGTATCTAAGTCATAGGTAATCCACATAGAAAGAGCCCACATAAATAAGGTTTATGAAACCACCATAAATTAAATGGTATCCATCCTTAGAGAACATAACTGGTATAATAGGATTTGTGTATGTGATCTAGTTCCATGTGTATAAATGTTGTATTTGATGAATCATATAAATATGTCTCAAGAATATCATGCTTGATTGAATCAGTCTAAAATCTCTCAAGTCTAAGAATATGTGTATAATATCTCATGTGTTTCTTAATGTCCTCTTGAAGAGTGGATTAAAAAAACATGTGAGTGTGCATGAAGTGGATCTGATGAAGGAACACTCTATAGCTACTTTTATGGTGATCAATCTAGTGAGCTCAGTGAAAACCTAAATTTTATAAGAAATTATTACAAAAAAATAATAAAAATACACTACCAATATGAAGGTTTAAAAAAAATTCACTTCTTTAGACCTTCCAGATCAAAAGTTACTACCTCTATAAAACTTTTAGTCAAATTATGACACTCAATGGTAGAGACAAAAATTAAAATATTTTAAATAGGGGGATTAAAATCATATTGTTTAGTCATATTCCACTAAAAATAGGTGATTGGTGGTTTGAATGGGCATATAGATCTAATTAGGTGAAGCTAGTGGTCATATGCAACATTAGGGAATAAATCAAAGGTGTTTTAGAGGATTGAAAAATATTTGATATTATAGAAAAAATTATTAAGGTATTATATCTTAGGTCCTATGGAAATCAAATTCCATACTAAAATATAGCTATTTATTACACCACTTAACATTTCCAATAATATAAATAATGAAACCTTTTTTTGTTGAATAATAAAAGTGAGCCTATGACTTTGAAGAACCTCCTAAAAAACTATAAAATTTAAACTAATACCCTAAGATAAATGCAAGTTCATATTTAAATAATTTGGAATTTCTAAAAATATCATAAATAGTAGAATCTAGACTTGTGAACTAATGTAGAAAATAGAAAATACTAACATTCCTTCATGTCTATCATGGCAAACAAACCATCTTTAGTCTCAGTCTGATCTTTCCTAACATGCTTAAGTTTCCACAACCATTTGTGACCTCTTCCTTGCACACTAGGAGCTCCATATACCTTATTTTTCCTTGAGAACTCATTCAACTTGTTATTGAAATACCTAGCAATGTGACCAACTTTATGACATCTAAAAAAACAAGATCATTTATACCTTTTGTTTGATGTTGATTGTGATCTTTATTTGACTAATTTCTTTTCCTCTTGAATTTTAGGAGCCTTATTCAACTTATCTTGACTTGATGGTCTTTACTTGTAGAACCTAGCAATGTGACCAACTCTTTAACAACTATAGAAAATAATGTCTTCCATACCTTTTGTTTGAATATGCTAGTGGTCTCCATTTACTTGATTGCTTATTCTTACACAGTCCTTTGCCCTATAACCAATAAGATGACAAATAAAATAATGGCCCATAAAATATTTTGCATACTTTGAAGCATTTGACTGTATGATTAGTTCCTTCATTTTACCTTCAACCTAATTTGACTTGTTATATTTCATGCTACCATCCTCTTTTCCTTGTTTAGATCTCTTTTGTTCTTATTAGATCTTTCCTATCTTGATAATGACCTTTTCATTCTCATCCTTTAGGGAAACAAGATTAACCTTCAATTAAATGCCTTTTTTATCCATCATTCTTAAACTTGTAGCCTCTAATTGAATTATGAGATCTTTGATGGTCTCCTTATCCTCATTATCCCTCTTGGACATGTCATATTTCAATCTACATGGTTGTTATTCCATAAACTTGATCAATTTTTTATTCTCCTTTTCCTATTTCATGGATTTGACTAACAAACTCCCCTCAAGAGATCTAACTTGCACTTCAAGACCTTTGATCGTATTCCTCATTTTATGATTCCTCTTCTTTTTCTCCTTCAATTCACCAAGTGCACTCATGAGCTAAAATTATATATCAACTTATTCTTCATTTATATCATAGAAAACTTCTTCATCAAACATGATGATCTTCTTAACCATATTTTATCTTTGATCACCTTCAAGTGGTTAAACTTGCATAGAAGGTCCTACTCTGATACTAATTATTATACATAAAATCATTAAGGGGGGGTGTTAATTAGTGATGAAAGATAATCCAATTCAATTACCAATTCTTAAAAATTTATCATACATCAACTTGATCAAGTAACATAAACATGAAAACACATACATCCAAATTATACATCACATGAACACATCATATATGTGGGAAACCCTCTTGGAGGATAAAACCCACTAAACCATACAAGATGGAATATAGTCATATAAAATAAGATCAAAAATTTATACCAAATCCAACTAATCAAGGAACACCCTTCCCTTAGTTTAGTGAGACACCAATCCTATAAGGAGCTACTACCCCTATCTACTTGAACACCCACAACAACTAGATCATTAGTAAGCTTTAATTAAAAAAGAGGAAATAACCCCATAGGAAACCAATAACCTATTTATATACCTAAATAGATAATCTTGAACACATATTGATACTCTTCAACTGATTATTATCACCTTTGTCTATACTCTTCACCTCTAATCTCTCTCAAGTTACCTCTAAGGCTAACCTGCTCAAACTAACTCTTATAGGCTCATTAAGTCCAATGACCTATGTGTCCTCCTAAATCAACTTGATCACAAAATAAATAATGATCCTATTCACTATTTTTTAGTCCTCAATTACATGTACCTTTTCTTTCAAAGGTTCTCTCCTTTGCTTGAATTCTCTAACAAATAACTAGCACAATTAATCCAATTAGACCTTGTACTTATACCACTCTCTTCCTTTAAACCATCTTGGTCAGCCAATATTATTTAAATATTCAAAAAAAATTAAAATATGTACTCATACATTTTAAACTTAAAAACCATTCACTCCTTAGGTCAGCCAATACCTCATTATCCCAAAACCACCATTAGGTCTTGGTGAGACCTAAAATAATTAAGCCTTCATACTCGCATGTTACATGTGTGATAAATTAGACCTCCTTAATCCTTTACCAATGATTAAAGAACATATAAATATCTCAGATATCCATTTTATAACTTCTTAATGGGTTCATGCCACCTATAACACCAACTCAACACCTTAACGTACCAATTAGGTCTCCTCGCTCTTTAGGCCTTCCTTACATAAAAAACATAGTCTCAAACTTCTGTAGCAAATACTCAAATATTTAACCTATAAATATGATTATATCACATTTATGAACCATTTAAGACCTATGATACACCTTTATTTTATTTATATACTTCAAAATATGTTATAAGAACTCAATTCAACTCTCTCAGAATGACCACTCAAACTAGTCACATATAGTCAAAATACAATCATACTATTTTGACTCACCTAATTTGATTACAAGTAAACCATGAAATTAAATACTTATAATAATAATTTGAGACTTATATAACATATCCATTCTCATTTTATTCTTTAATTTTTATCAGAACTCTTCCAACACACTTATGCAAATTGGTCACTCAATCTGCCAATGCATTCAACAAACACAATCAACTTATAAGAAATTTTTCACACTAAATATGTATTTTTAAAACATAAAAAATAATTAAATATTGTATTAGTCAATTATAAAACACTCTCTATTAATTATTTCATCTTGAAACATCAAGACACTATCAATAACAACTTAATTATCCTTCTATGGTCACTAGTAGAACATGGTCAAATACATAGCCAACTTTAGAGCTCAATATATTTGATTTTACAAACATTAAAACTTTATAACTATAGTATTTGGATACAAATTTTATTCCTTTACAATTTTTATTTTTGCTCCACCTTCAAATTCATCTTAGATCAAAATATATACCTCAAACACTGCAAACAAGTTTTACCCTTTACAAATTCAAATGCCAATGGCCACTATTCAAACACTAAACATCAAACACTTTGTTGTCATATCATGATCCATATAAACTTATAAAAATACACACCATAAATATCTCATAATTATCTTGGTATTTACATTTCAAGGCTCACCATTGATCTTTGATTTGTGCTACTGAGATTGAGACATATGGCATCCTCATTTGCCTTCATGGACCCTACTTGTTAAACTCAATGAATTTACACCACTTGGTAATCTCACATGAAATATAAGTTACATAATAAATTTTTTAATTTATAAACACCATCAATATTCATATACATGACCACTTACATGTTGTTGATATTCTATCAAAGCTTTTGAGATTGTGACACTTGTTACCAATGTGTGCAATCTTAAACTCCTTTGACTTATTGACTTAATACACACCATTAAATAAATAATGATAATATCATGTGATTTATTATATCCTTATCTATTCATATTAAATTCTTGTTATTATATCTCTACTTTGATTAAAATCTCATCATCAATCTTCAATAATGCAAATTTGGCTAAGTATGGGAACTTAGTGAACTCTATCTAAGAAGCCAACTTTGCACCTTAATAAATTTTTCTACGCTCACCTCATGAACTTAAATTTAAAACACATAATAAAATTTCATATGGTAATCCACACATGTATCAAACTAATTCCTAAACCTTCACACATGTGAAATATGATGTCATCAAACTACTTACTTAACCTTATCTATCAAGATGACTACTTGAGATTAGACATTCATATGACTATTATAATGAATTCCATTCAATTAAATTATAAATCTAAGCACTCATAAAATCCCATAGGGTATCTTCATCATTTCCATACCATCAATAACATCCACCAACTACTTATCCAAGTCAAGCACTAAAGAACTATGCAAGAACACTAAAGCTCATTGAAGCACACTTTGTCATTGTCATCCAGCACACATGACACCTTATAAAAATCCTTGGTCACCTTAGAGACATAATTTACAAACCTCCAACACTCTCTCCCTTTTTCAGTGATGTCAAACACTAATACAAATCTTATGCTTAGACTTTATTTCTCCCTTCAAGTACTTTCTCCCACTTTGACACAATGATAAAGTGGGCTCAAATCCTAATCATGAAAACCTAAAAAGAATTCAAGTACAAATAATAATAAATTACCACCTTTTAGATATGATACAAACTCCCCCTAACATTTTCCATACCTCTTATTACATTGAGCTTCTCAAACATGCTCCATGACTGCACTCTTCTTTGATCATACATAGCTTCTATGAACACAAAACATACATGAACATAAGAAAATACATGAACTTACCTTAATGACATTAAGAGGGAATCCCTATAAATCACCTAAGATTAAACACCCTTTTGAACATCTTCAAACCAATTCCAACAATGATGATTCAACATAATTGCCTTCATACCTTTTCTTTCAAATTCTACTGCACAGTCCTCTAATCCTAAGACTTCAACATTTACAAAGCTCCCCATTTGTTTATGAATGAGGATTCAATAAATTTTCAAAGTTCCTAACCTGGTTTGATCAAGTCAACATGCTTGATTTCACATTTTTAGTAGAATTCTTCATATCTCCACCATGACTAGAACATCTCACATATGTTCTCCCTCACATCATGCACAGCTCTTCAGGCCTCTCAAACTATTTGCATTACCTCCCCCCTAAATCCATGGAATACTTAAATTGACATCTATATAACTCTAAGACCTTTTTTATGATATCAAAAATTTGACAATGCATGTTCTTCATACTCCATATCAACCTTGTCTTTAGTATTTCAACATTTGATTAATCAATTTAAGCAACAAAAATTGACAAGATCTTATCTTTAGGACCAAAAACCTTGAAAATACATTGATCACTCTATAAAAATATCAACACACCTTTCTTATGAAAAAATAACATATTGACAACTCATCATCTTTGATCAAACACTTGGAAACTTCCATTCCTTGATTACAGACCTTGCATACATAACTTCATTCTTTACCATATTGACCAACTAGACCATCCATCAAAGATTGACCAAAACTTTGAATTTAGGATCACTATCCATAAATATATATTTTAAATCATTCCATCAAAACACTTCAGAGCAGTTACATAAAACTCATTGCATTGATCTACCTAGCTTGACTATTTGAGCTTAGACATTCTTATGACTATTTTGATGAATTCCATTCACTTACATAATCACTTTAAGTACTCATAACATCCCATATGGTCTCTAAAAAATGTCCATACCATCAATAACATCCACAAACTAACTATCCAAGTCAAACATTAAATAACTATGTAGGAACACTGAAGCTCATTGAAGCACACTTTGTCATTGTCATCCTAGCACACATGACACCTCATCAACATCCTTGGTCACCTTGGAGATATCATTGAAAAAAATCCAAAATATTTTTCATGTATAATGAAATAAAAATACTAGTAATAAATATATATATTTTTAAATAAATACAAAAAAACATTAAAAATAATGAAAATTATAGTTTTTAGAAAAAGTAAAAGACCCAGATAGTTTTTTTTGAATAAAAAAAGTTGATTGGCCCAAAAATGTGAAATATGAGATAAGTATGTGAGAGTGTAAAATAAGTTTAAATTTTTGAAAAATCCATAATTTCTACTTGGTGAAGAAAGGCTATTATACCATATAGTGATTTGGGGATATTTAGGAAACTAATCAACTAAGAGTCATACCAACCATGAAAAAAATGGTAATTTAAAATCAACTAATAATATTATTTTTATTTAAAAATATTATAATGTACAAAATATATGTTCAATAAATATAAAAATCAAGAGTTTGGTTCTATCTTGATTTGGACTAAGTAAAAACAAGAGTTGTGAACCAACTTTACTTTTGACTAAGTAATTGACACATGTATGAAGTGATGGACACATATGGGATGTGGTGGAAAGTGACTATTGGTTCCACTTATCATATTATAATCCTATGAGATGTGCACAAATTAAACCTAATATAATAAGGCTAGCCTAATCCAACTTAATATCAGTGTAAGTAGGTAATATCCTGAATGCCTTGTCAGGCATAGTGATCCCTTACCAATATATCAAGAAAGTGATCAATGATGTCAAAGGTATTCTTAAATTTTTACATGAAGTCTCTATGGGCCATATATATAAAGAGTTTAACTTAGTCATGGATGGGCTTGCTAACTTAGGAGTCGGGTATCACTCACTTACCATTTGGCATGAGACCACCATCTTTCCCCCCATATATTTGAATTGGTTTTCAATGATTCAACTATCATTAACTAAGTTATAAGGGACCAATTTACATGAGGGAGCTTTAGTATTAAATAAGAAAGATATATTTCCCACTTCATGCAATGATTACACAATCTATAGAAACAATTTGCTAAACTATGTGTTAGAAAAATTCATGCCAATAGCTATAACATCTTCAACTCAAATCTTAAGAAAACTCTATGATGAGTTTAAAAATATAAAATCCATTCTAGAACATATATTAAAAGATGGAAGAAACCATAGGTAAGGACAAAAATATGTTGGATCCCATTTCAATTGATAAATCTCAGAAAGGTGGTCTCTCTAAATTCATGTTGTGGATAGTAGGTCACAATGACATGTTGTCTAAGGACTTTGACCTTGGATGAAATCAACTCATGGTTTACATGTAAGTTTTGAATATATACATCACAAAAGAGTTGATTGGGGAAGTGACAAGAATGAACTATGAAGGTATCAAGACCTTCAAAGATAAATAGAGGAAATAAGAGCTATTTCAAACATTATTCAAAATGCACTCCATCATCAAAACAAATAAGAAAGGATATCTAAATTTGAACTTGCCAAGGTAGTGGCCTGATATGTGTCTATAGATAATGAAGTATGTCATATTAGAAGGGAAGCTCACCATTATCTTCTCTCATCACTTCCTCTTGTTAAATAGTTTTATTGGATGAAAAATTATCCTCCCTTGTTTATTATTAAAATCCTTTAAAATTTTGGTTTTGTATTTCCAAGAAAACATATCAAATGTTCTCATTAGCTAGGCTTGATTTTCCTCCTTGACAAGAGGGGGAAGTTATAAGGGGGAATGAGGTGCAGATGGTTTAGAATGATAGGGAAGTAAACATAGATGAGGACTCTATCAAGATAAAGGAGGATAGTTTATATAGACCAAAAATATTTCGAAAACCTAGGACCACCTCCCCTTCGATAAGTGTTCAAATTAATTAGAATCATTTTGAGGATAAGAATTGAAAAATGAAAGGTCACAAGTGCCTCAGTCATTGGGGTAAATAATTCCAAATATAACATTGAAACCTATCCCAATAAAATAGCTTAAGAAAAAAAAAGAGGAGAAAAATAGTGGCTTAAGAGACCTCACAGATCACAGGAGGAAATCGAAAGAATTTGAGGATAAAATAAATGATATGGGTCATTCAATATTCATGTTGATGGAGGAATGGAAGAAATGAAGGCTGATTTTAATGGTTTCATAATATAATCAGAAAACCTTGGAATTGAGAAGGTAATAAAATGAGTTGAAGGAGCATAATCCATGACTTCCATGAATGAAAAAGAAGCAGTGGCTAAAATTAGTCATTCTACCTAATCCCTTCCTAAAAACAAAACTAATATTGGGAGAATAGAATTTGTTGTGGAGGTCAAAAAATACAAAATAAATCTCATGGTTAAGGAGGCCATGACCCCATTGAAGAAAGGCTAGAGGGATATTATAAAAGGCCTGAGTAAGTGCAATAGGGGAAGAATCATGAAATAAAAGATGAAGGATAAAAAATGTAAATTGAAAAAAAAGCACGCATGAAATATTCCAATTTTGAAGAGTCTTCTAGTTAATCTTTAGTTTCTATTTCTAGTTTTTTCAATTAGTTTTTGTTTGGTGTCTTATTTTTTAGTAACAAAAGGTTGAAAAATGTTTGGCTAATGACTCTCCTTATTTACTATCCTAGCAGGCTTGTTTTTTTTTTAATCTATTTCATTTATATTTTTTTATGTTAAACTTGGCGGTTTTAGGATCCCTATAAAATTTGCATATTTACCTTATAAAATATAAAATATTAGTTCAAGTAGAATATTACCCCAACACTAGTCATATTACATAAAAGAATATTACCCCAACACTATTCAAATTAAGTTTATTAAATGACCTTAACAAGATATATAATATATTAGTTAATATTACTTATTATAATTTATAAATTATTTGTATAAACTATTTGAATTTATAATCTTGCATTGCATAAAAATATCATGTCAACTTCCTTTAATGATTTGTTATATATATAAGAGTATACTTGTATGAGAATATTATATTTTCTTGCATTTTATTTGCTACATATAATTATATTGATATTAAGATATGATCCAATATTTATATCATATTAATATATTAAAGTATATTTATTTCACACAAATTATATTAAATTGTTACACAAATAAACAATAAATGTAAATAAATAAATGATAACTATTTCCTACAAGCTAAATAATGGGCACAACTAGTGCTTCATACATGCAAAAAAAAAATAGCATATAAATATACAAGAATTTTTGTAATTAAAAAAATAATGTATATATTTTAAATTCTAAAAAATGTTCAATCCTTTGAAATCAAGATAATAAAACAATATCTATTAAGTATCCAAACACTTATGTAATACTATAGCCATTATCAGTAAAAAAACACTTTCCTATTAATACATGAGATTTTGTTTATTTTGATGTTAATTATTATAGAAACTATTTCAGACTTAAGAATAACTCAAAGTTAACAATTTGAAAAGTGAGATCTAGATAAGTAGTTGACAAAAAAGTTTGGCAACAATGTGTTGGTGCTGGACAAATCATTGACTCTGCTAGAGTGGAATCAAGTAATACTTGAAAACTCAAAAACCATTATGCCTCTAGTTTGTCTATCAACATACAACAACAACAACAACAACAATAATAATAATAATATAAAAAAAAACACACATATTAAAAGTAATATAATAAATATAATATGTATTAATGAAATATAAATCAATAAAAACTATGGTAGTCATTATAATATAAGCTATGTATTTTTTCCACTTTCTATTATTCATTCTTGGCTATAAATCGTACATAATATTCAAATGTCAAAAAATTCTTAATTCACATCATATGAAAGGATTTGAAATTAAATAATAGACATAGATACAAAAATTATGGTAATAGAAACTATCAAAACTTTCATAGAAACCCTTTAACCCATATTTAGTTTTTACAATGGGTTTTCACTACATTATTGCGTATATATTTTACAAATATATTGTTATTTAAGTTTAATAGATGACAAAAATAAATTAAATGATTCAATCCATTTTATATAATATGATTAACATTTAATGCCATAAAAGTATCTCATATGAATTACATACTTAAGAGTTTTATAGCTAGTCAATGAAATTAACATTATAAATGTAACATAGGAAACCAAATACAAATATGACAAAAGGGACCCACATTTTTCAATACATTTTTTGCATCATATTATTCAAAATTCAATTATTGATAATTTATTTATAGTCATATTAAAATACTTAAATATTAAAAATTACAAATTGAAGTCCAAGAAATATAACCCATTTTCAAAAAGTGTATATTATGTTGCTTGTAGGTTTTTCTTTATTAACTTATTTACTATACATTAATTTTATTAAATGATTTTATATTGTTCAAAACCATCTTTATATATTTTTCTTTGATCACATTATTATTTTATCTTTAGATTCAAAGGATAAAATATCTCCTCATTTCAAGTGATTACCAATGTAAAAAAATTCCAACCAGGTCCAAGCCTATAATTTCTTTTAGTTTTAAAAAATGTCACATCCCATTGAAGCCTAATGCATAAAAATATGACATGAACTCTAAGATATGGAAACTAATGTCTATATTTTTTTTTAAAGGTTCTACCATAAAATCATATGAAACACAATCAACTATTAATTAAAAAAATTCAAACTTTTCTAAAAGCAATGATATTAGATAGAGATACTAATGTAACTTGTCTATAAATAATCAATAAATATGATTATTCATGGAAATATAAAATAACTTAAAAACTTTGTCCTCTCATGAAATATTCAACATCAATAGGAATAAAAACATGGACTCACAACATAAAATTGATGATCAAGAACATATTTTGTGTCCTTTTTTTAAAATTGTTGTTAATTTATGTTTAACATAGAATAAACACATGGATTATCCTAAACGTCTAAAAAAAACATTGTCTCATTTATTTTTCAAAGTAATTAATTTTTATCTAGAAAATGAATTTGTTTACAATGAATATTATCCTCACACACACACACACACACACACACACACACACACACACACATAGAGAGAAATACTTATAAGTTTTTCATTTTCCAAGCATTTAATAGTTGAAAATAGTGATGTTGGCTTTTGAAAATCAAATTTCTGAATTTTATCCAAAGAAATTGTCTTGTTTATAAAGAAATGTTTATGAGTTTTTTCTAAGTTGTAATTTATTTCATGATCTACATTTCTATTTCTATTTAGTAGTGGTTATGATCAGGTTTGACATATAGTTTTATATATCCATGTAGTAGATTTTAGGCCAAATATTTTGTGTTTGTAATGGTGACATGTTTCTCATTTCCTTAATTATCATATATTTGAATAGTAAAATAGGTATTTTTGACATTTATGAAACATTAACATATTAATATTTTATGAAATGAATGGAGAAAAAATCACCCCAATTATTTATTAAGTATATAAAAGGAGATGAAACAATAAAATGTAATATTCTATAAGCACCTACTTGGGGATTCTAAAATTATTTGGCCAGAATTATGCAAGTGCAATTTTTATTTGCATAGTGAATGCATTTCCTATAAAAAAATTATATGCATTAAAAAGTTCTAGATTTCATGATAGCTAGAACACCAAAATAGTTTTAACTACCAAAAAATTAAATTCATTACTCTTTACCTAATAGAAAATTGTAAGATTTGTCATATATAACTATGAAAAATGATAGTGTATTGGATTTTAAATTTGTATGTGTCTTATAGATCAATTTTACTTACATTTTATAGATATCCTTTTTATTGAAATAAATTTTCATGGCCATTTATTCTTCAAAAATAATTTAGAAACTTAATTGTAATTGAATAAAATATAACTATTATAATAAGTATTTATTATAGGAACTAAGTTATATCATATCAACATTGTAATACTATTCATGAAGTGACATCCATTTCATAATACATTGAAGCAGTAATTGGAAATAACATTCAAACAACATAAAAATCAAATTCAAAACAAAGAGTTCATGATTTTAAAAGACATAATACATAAATAATTATCCTTACTATAATATAAATTTATCTATATTTCTTGGGTTATTTTATGAAGCTAGCATGTCTAAAAAAAAACTAGTATGTCTAAAAGGTATGTTTGCAATGGTTAATGGAGTGAAATTTTAAAGTTATATTTGGGATTCTTCTAAAAATAATAGATAATGTTTTAATCTCTCTAAACATTTTTTTAATCGTTTACTATGGATGCATTAGATTTTTTATAAGATGACACGTGCAATATATATTATTATAAATGAGTCAAAGGCAAATATAATAAGCATGGTTGTGTTTTATCAAAAACATATAGGTTAGCATATGCTTATTCTATGTTAATAATTACAAATACAAACCATTTTTATTGTCTAATAGTAAAAAAAAACACAAATACTTTAATGTGTAAAGATAAACATGTGATAATCATATACTAGAATAGACATTTTTTAATCAAGTGTTGAAGCCATATCTGCCAGTGGAAATAACTGTAGTGAAAAAATAAATAATTTTTTTGACATAACCTAAGAAATCAAATTAAATTCAAAGTGATAAATAGTATTAGATGAAAAAAAATTGTAAAAGTGGTAGAAGTTATAACATAGGAAATAACTTGGAGACACAAAAATATGAAAGGATAAAACTTGGGGGATATATATTGCCTTATTTTGGATAAAAATTCATGGAATATGTAAAGGCTATTTCACCTACCAAATAAATAAATAATAAAATAAAAAACAAAACAACTCAAAATTTAACCTTTTAGTTTATCTCAAATTTACAAAAACAAGTATCTCTTAGGTAGGCACAAAGTTGCATGTATTGTTGAGGCAATTAGTTACCTTGTCCATAAGAGAAATATTGGATGTGTCCAATGCACAATTATTTAAAAAAAAATACAAAGTGGATAAAAAAAAATTCTATTTTTATGGTTTTTGTAACCTTTTAGTACTTAGATGTATGTAAATCTTATGTTGTTAAATAGATGAGTATAATAAATTGAGGTAGAAATATGAAATAAATACAACCACTACTTTCTTATAGAATTTAATAATTTTGACCTTTTTAAAAATAACAATAAATAATATAAATGAGAACTTAATTGGAAAATGACTGAGATGAATGATCTAAAGGTTGAAAATGAGGTAGAGGTTGGTCTAAGTGTCACAAACAAGATCTAGGTGTGAAAACCCCTTTTGGACAATATCTCCCTAATTGGATATTAACACCATGTGGTGAAAACCCCTTTTGGACAATATCTCCCTAATTGGATATTAACACCATGTGGTACTAGTGTCCCTATTTAGGTGGTAGTGTATTCTATGTAGGATAATTCTAAGCTTATATGTAATGTGTGTCTGGTTCCATCAAGCCTATTCCTACATGCATGAGTTTTAAAACCCTATGTATGACTTATTTTGATTAATTTTATGAGTAAACTTGAATCCTCCATGTTACGGCATCTAGTTGATACAAGTAATAATGTGTGTTGTTAGTGGGGTAGGCTAGACATCCTCAACACTAAGTTATGATGAGAGTTTCCTACATACCAATACTCCAAAGAGGGATCAATATCTATATAGTTATCCCCACCTAAGTGATGTTGTAAGTGAAAATGAAGTTAGTATGATGGTTGACTTGAGTATAATGCATGTGATTGAGACTAGAAATATGAGTAATTTACTCTAAGTTTAGGAATGTTGTAGATGGTTGTATGTGTATACACATAATATTTTCAAATTTTTATCAATTACTAATGTTATTTATCTTGAAGTAGCCTATTGAATCTCAATCTTTGTAAGTGCATGCCTTAAAGGGTGCACTAGGAAAGGTGTGGACAAACCATTGGTGCTTTATATAATTATTGTCTATTTTTCCACTTGATATCTACATGATTATCTCCTAAAAACCATTTCCCTAAGCTTGGCCTTCTCTTTTGCACACTCCTCTAGTATTTTACCACCTTCATTAGCCTTTTATTAACCCAAACCCCTTTTTGGTAGTTTACATGACTATGTCAGTTGTTTCAACCTTGTACTCTTATCAATAAAACTTATTTAGGGTCTACGTCAACCCCCGGATGACCTAGTCTATGACCTAGTGAGTTTTTGTCAATAATAGTACTAGGTTAACCAAGTTGACCCTATCAGCTGAAACTTATGGAAGGGTTTAGAGTTAGATCCACTTATATAAACATAATCATTTCACCATAATTAAGAGAAGAGAATAAGAAGTAAGATATATTATGCATATACTTATCCACCATTCTACTTAAAGAGCAAGCTTAGGGTTTCATACTTGCTTTAGAGATACATATCTTATCTTTTTGAGAAGTCTTTTGGATGCATTGATAGGTTGTGTAGCCTAAAGATTATTTATCCTTATCATCCTTATATACTACAATAACCTCTTTCAAAACACCTTGGCCAAGGGAGATATTGAGGCTCAGTGGGTTCATCTTCAAAGGTAAGTATTCCTAAATTTGTTCCTCATTTGTAATAGTAGATAGATATTAATTTACACTTCTCTTCCATGCATTAGGACTCCATATACATTGACATGAGTATGTGTGTGTGTGTGTGTGTGTGTGTGTGTGTGTGTGTGTGTGTGTGTGTGTGTGTGTGTGTGTGTGTGTGTGTGTGTGTGTGTGTGTGTGTGTGTGTGTGTCTGTGTGTGTGTGTTTAATTTTATTATTTATTACCCCCCAATTTGTGCCACAAGATTTGTAGAGCACTAGATTATATTTTTGATTTAATTGTTAATATTTTAGTAAATATGAAAACATAGGAATTAGTTAGGGTTATTACATAGTTTTGCTTGACCAGAGGCTTTAGAACCCTCCCTAGTGATATTATTATGGTAAGAGATCCCCTAATTAAGTCTAGAGGATCCGTATTGGTCATGACCTAGATTATGTAATGCATACCCAATTAGAAGTTTAAGTAGGATCTATTTTCTCTGAGCTAGGATTAATTTGTAGATCTAATGCATTTTTATTGAATATATTCTGGTGAACCCAAAATGAATCTAACCCTTTCAGGTTTTCCTCCATGCTTTTTTATTTCTATCATTTAATTATTTTTATATATTTGTGATATTAGATCGACCAAGATGGTATAGTTTCTAACTTATATGCACAAGTTTAACTTATAGTCACATCCAAATGACTCTATTCTTTTAACATAGGTTTTCATCAAATATAGGTTATTGGATCAAATAGGTTGACACAATACTCTTAGTTATAGATAATAGACTATTTTGAATAGGTCAACTTAGTCTCTTATTTAGCTTTAGAATAATAAAATAAGTCATGTAGGTTAACTTAGTATCATAGTTAGCTTCCAAATAAAAAATTAGGTTGACCAAGTCAACTCAATTATTTTAAATAGGCTTTAGAAAATAGAGAAACATAGAACTAGGTTGACTCAATTCACATAATTTTTAGAACTTACAATCAAGCGTTCAAGTCACTTCAACAAAAAATTGTAATCCTCAACATCTTCCAACTCACCAAGGTTCCTTTATTTTTCTCTCTTTTGGTTTAGTTCTTCATTATAGTTCTATTTTGTGCAATATTGTAGTCCTTAAAATTGCAATCCTATAATAAACTAAGTTGACCTAGTTAACTTAGTTTTGTAGTTTTTATTTTGTCTAAAAGAATAAGTTGACTTGGTCAACTTAGTTCTTAAGTAATATTGATTATATAGTATAGTAGTGGCCCTATCAAATTTGTTTTATAATGTTTGCATAAAGTGTCACCTAAACTGACTCTATATCATTCTTAAATTGGGAATTAAAAACTATATGTAGTAATTAATTCACACTTTTATTTTTAGATATTTGCATGCTTAAAGTAGCTCACATAGTATAATTAGGTGGTTTTTCAATATAACATTTAATTACATGATTTTGGTCTTTTTTCACACACTAAAAAATCACATTATTTCAAAATGCATTTAAAATTTGTCTTCCCAAAGCCTACCTACTTGGATTTCATCACCAAGGGGGAAGTCAACTTGGTTTTTTGGAAAATTATAAATACATGGTTAATGGTATATATTTGAAAATCCCCTAAAACCATTATCACTATGGGATTATGAATTGAGGGGGTAGGCCCCAATACCAAGCCAGGTTCATTACCAACATAGATCCCTTTTAGCCTAAACATCCTGAAACCATCCATAGATTGCTTTTTAGTTCCCTATTTTTATCCTACTTCCCTATCAAACTCAAAATAACACTTTATAATAATCCAAAAACATTTAGTTTGACCACTTAGTTAGCATTTAATTTTAAATTGATTATTTTCTCTCTGCTCATTATATGTTCTATCATAAAAACTTGCATTGGTCAGCATTGGTGCAAAGTTTTATGTTGTGTGCCAATTGGATCATTCACATTGATCTAATTTTTTATGTGTTTACTTCCATTTATTTATTTAAATTACATTACAAAATTTTCTCCTATTTTTAGTTCACTATCATTATGTTTGACATAGTCTCTTACAGACTATCTTTTTCCATAATTATAGTATTGAATCAACCTGGTCAACCTAGTACTCCTTTCTACCAGTCTAGATATAATACTAAGTTAACTTAATTGAATCTATATCCTTATCAGAATATCTATTTTCATGTCTATAATACTTAGTTGACTTGGTTAACTCTATACTCTTTTGCCTCCTATTTACAATATTAGGTTAACCTGGTCAACTTTATACTCTTACCTTCATCTTGTTTTTTCTTACTTTTACATAAACTTTGCCTTACCTAATCTCTCTCTTTCATCATGAACTTCCTATTTGAAGACAAAACTAAGTTAAATTAAATATATATGATGAGAATTAGCAACCCTAATAGTTTCTCCCATAAGCAGCTTGTGGCTCCCACCCTAGATGAGAGTAATTTACATGTATCCACTTGCACTATAAACTATGTGACCCCTCCTCATTCCTCTTTTCTTCGTAATCATCTCTTCTCATTTGAAGATTAACTTGAATTAGAGTATACACCATAAATTCCCTTTTTCATTAATGAGTTTCCTCAACCTTGAGGAAAGGATCATTTAACTATTTACCATCTCATTATAAGTGGTCAACTTGAGTAACCCCATTCACCTTCTCCTACATTCTCACATAGATTTGGGGATACTATCTTATTTGCTTCATAGCCTCTTCCCTTTATTTTGACCATTTATCAAACAATGACTTATTCCTCTTTTATTTCCTCTATCTCCATGCCTAATAACTCTAATCACATGGTAGGTTCTACATCTAATTGGGACCTTCCAAGACCCACTCTTCTTAATTATTCCATTAATGCATCACTTACTACCCATGGTAATGACAGCTCTAGTACCACTTCTTTTCATCCCTATACTAGTAAATGTTTTTTCCACACAATAAAATGATGCCATTAGTGCATCACTTACTAACAATCCTTCTCAAGCTCCTACTAACACCCATAGTGGCACCCAAGCCACTACTACCAATTCTAACACTTCAAAAAATGCTAATAATGTAGATCAAACCCATCAAACCCTATTACAAACTCTTAATCAAACGAATTCTTTCTAAGCTAACAATAAAAATAAAATGATGTAAATGAAAAATCACCTTATCCATCTTCAAACCCACCCTATTATACATTATCATTGAGTAAAAGAGATTTTGTTGAGCATTGTCTTTGAATGTTGAGATTTGATATTTATTATTGTCATTGATGTCAAAGGTTTTAATGAATATGCATGGTTCTTCCATTGATGCCAATACAATATCTTTGATGTCAAAGGTTCTTATGAAAATGGTTAGTCAAATAAGTCTTGAGGTATGTGTATGATGAGTTATAATTATCCACATAATGAGTTTTATGATAAAAGAACACTATTAGAAGAATGTTTTAATGTCAGCTTGAGTAAAACCATTAAGAAATAGTATGAGTGAGTATAGGTTAGTAGATCAAATGTAAAACATCTTTTAATGCTTTGCCTAGAGCTTGTGAGATAGTATTTATAGGTGGAATGATGAAATGAGTGAGCTCTAAAGAAAGAATTTTATGCTTTGAAGATCAATGTAAGAAGTTCTAAAGATTCTCTAAATGAGCTATGAAGATGAGAATGTTTTGAAGAGAATTCTCCAAATAATACCTGATAATATTTGAGCATGAGAGAGATTATTTAAATTTTTACCTAAGGTGTTGAAGATCTTCCAATTGATTAAAATATCAACTTCAAATATCTATATATATATATATATATCTAAAGATGCTATAAAGATCCCAATCAAGCTCCAAATATTTTTAAGTATCTTCAAATAAGTTATGAATAATATTAAGTGTATAAGGTTTCTTGAGCATACACAAGAGACATTGAAACATGGAAGAGTTTTAATTTTGAGCCTATAGGGTGGATAGAAGGTCAGATTTAAGGCCTAATATGACTTACAAGTTAAGTCTTATAAAATAAGAAAAGAAACGGTGGCCAGATGAGGTAACAAGAGCAATTTACATGACATGGGTGAGTAGATGAACATTGACATAGCTGAGTCAAGTTTTTTTTAGTATGTGCATGAAGTTTTAGGTCTTGGTTTTAAATAAAAGGCTTTAAAAGTATTTCAGTGTTTCTCAAGTACATAAAATGAATATTTATCTACCTAAGAAGGTTTTCTTAGTGTTTATTGGCATGTACATCATCTTCATGAGAACCTAATTTTTTCATGGTATATGAGGAAGGCTTCTATCTCAAATTTCCATGCATTAGTTTTTGGAAAGAGTAGCTAAGTTTTATGAATGATTGTTAAGACTGAAAGATGGTCTAAACCCTCATAAAACCCTAATAATGACTTGATGTTTAATATCTTATTCTAAATATCTTATAATGGTTTGATATGGTCATATAAGTGATTTTAGGTTATATTCAACTCTCCCAATTATCTCTAAGTGCAATTAGTTTCTCAGGTGAATGAGTAGACCCTATAAAAATGTTCTTATCTTTCATAAATTTATTATAGATGATAGAGTTGACTAAGTCAAATTGACTAAGTGGATGAAGATCAAAGTGTGAGAATTTTATTTCATTTTCATAAATATTTTTGGACTAGCTAAAAATCAAGGTGTGTAAATTTTTTGATCCAAGTTGGGTAATCACTAATAGACCTAATGGTGAAAATAGTAAGGAAATTAGATAAAAGTGATAAGATGACTTTTGATGTGTTTTCTTGTAATATTTATACATTAAAATGCATGACAATGTTTTTTGGGTTTTGAAGTCAGTGTAATAGGTTGAAACATAGAATCCAAGATGGTTTATCTAGTTGAGTAGAGTCTATGAGTGAGAAGGTCAGTAGATTAGTTTATAAGACGAATAATTTTCATTAGAGGTCATGATATGATTGGTTGAGGTTATTTTGAGGATATTATAATATAATTTTCTTGAATTTAAATCCCTTGAATATTTTTAATCATGTGTCATATGTTCATATTTCCTTGATTGTGTTTTAGAGTTAGTTGGTAGTTCTGAGTGAACATCTTATAGAGAAGTGTTTGAGCCTATTTACCCTGAGTTAAAGCATCAAATAAAGTTTGTGATTATCGTAAGGTTATGATTTTTCTAAATATATAATTTTTTCCATGGTTTTTTTGGATAAATTGAGTATATGCCTCATTTATTAAAGATAGAGTTTCTATATATGCACATGCTTTTTATATGTAGTGATTTGATAAAAGGTTCAAGTGGTAGTTGGACCTAAGAGGTATTTTTGACCTAATGTAAAGTTGTCTAAGGTTTATTAAGTGGTGTATGATGTTTTCCTTCCATGTTAGGTGTTTGGATATGTTTCAATGATATTTAAGGGTAACGTGTTGTTAAGAAGGCCTATTAGGTCTCCATAAGCCTAAAAGAGGAGTAAGGGATAATTGATGTATGGTCAACCTATTATATTTATTGATTCATGTTTAAATCATGTTATTTTAATATTATAATACCTATTCATGGCCAAATTAAGTTATTTGAATATGTGGCTAGCTAAGAAGTATATGATCAAGTGACTTATATAAAAGTAAGGTAGTTTAAGCCTATTTTGTGTGAGCTTAGGGAATTCCTAGAGGTTGCTAAGTGTAGGAGAGTAGAAGAGGATAAATGAATGATATAGATCATTTATGAGTATAAATAGGTCATTTGGACCATTATAAAATTGTTATGAATATCTAACATAGGTTGTGCATATGACGATCAAGGTCAGAAGACCTAATCAAGACATGAAGAGGGATAGTTGAGTGAAGAAGGATGAAGGTCAATTTGAGAGGGATAAAAGTGAGTAAAGAGATAAAGGAGTAGATAATCATATATTATAAAATAAATAAGGGTTTTTTAAGGTGATCAAATAATTAGGTGGTTGAGTTGGTGATGAGTCATCTAAAGGGTTGGTGCCTCCTTGTAAGTGGGTGTTTGTTAAAGCCTAGTTGAGTTGGTGCTAAGCTAGTTAGGATAAGTGCTTCATGTGAAGTTGGTGATTCACTAAAGGTTTATGTTTATATTATACTATTATATTACACTGGCTTCATTAGTGGGTTTTTTTCCTCTAGAGCGTTTCCCATGTATATGTTATGTTCATCTGTTTCATGCTCTTATGATTTAATGTTTAAGATTTCTAAGATGTGCATGCCTATTAGAATGATTCATGCATGGTTAAGTGGAATTGGATGAAAAGTTTTTAAGACTAATTCACCCCCCCTCTCAATCATATTGTTTCCAATAATTGGTATTAGATCATGTACTTTGGATCAGGATTGAAATCCTAAAGGAGATCCTAAGAATAAAAGATGACTAGTCAGGAAGCTCAAGGTGATTTCTATACCAATAAGTATCTATTATTCAATAGATCTAACTATAACTTTTAGAATGTCAGAATGAAGATATATATAATTTCATAAGGACATGATATTTTGAAGTTATATATGGATGGTTATATTTCTCCTCCAATTCTACTAACAGATGCATCAGGTAAGAAGGCTAGTGAGAATAACTCTAAGGTAATGAATGACATTCTGTATGGCTTATCAAAGGTAGAGATATTAAAATTAATAAATTATATTTCAACCAAAGATATGGGAAAAATTTAAGACCATATATAAAGGAGAAAACAAGGTGAAGATGGCCAAGTTATAGACCCATAGAATATAGTTTGAAAGCCTGGTGATGAATGAAGATGAAACTATTACACCCTAATTATTGAGGGTTGATGAAGTTGTCAATATCATTAGAGGATTGGGAGAAGAAGTGAAAGAGTCTAATATTGTATAAAGGTGTTGAGATCACTCACTCCTAATTTAGTCTCTAAAGTGTTTTTAGTATAAGAGATGAGATATTTATACAAGCTAGAGATAGATGGGCTTAATGGCATCTTGATTGCCTATAAGATGAGAACAAATGAAGACCTCTCAAGAAGTAAGAAACTTTAAAGGTTAAAAATAAGTCAAAGTTTAATAAGTAAAAAGATGAGGTATGTTTAGATATTGATGATGATGAACTCTTAGCTATGTTTTATAGGAATTTAAGGTTTGGATCATGTAAATACAAGGGTAAGTTACCCTTCAAATTTTTTAGTTATGGCAAGATTGGTTACTTTGCAACCAAGTATCCTAACAAGGATAAATATGAGCATGATGAAGAATATACTGAATACCATGGAGATGATAGAAGAATATATAAGTCTAAAAATAACATGAGATATTTTAAGAAGAATGAAGGAAAGGATCATTCAAGAATACGAAGAGTTTCTAAACCAAAGAAGATAGTTCATCAAATGTAAGTGATTTAAACACATTTAATAATAATGATGGCATTAATGAATCTAAACATGAAAATAATAAAAATATGTTCATTAGCATAGAATAATATAATTAATGTGTTCAAATGGAAAAGGTTTTATGATTGATGAAGAATTAAATGAAGAAGTCTACTATGATACTGAAGAAGCTGAAGTGGATCATGAGGTAGAGCTAGTAAGTGCCATAGAAGAATTGAAGCTTATGAATAAGAAGAATAAGAAACTAAAGTCATTACTTTAGGAATATGAGGAGTAGATTGGATTTTTTGAGGAAAGGTTGAGAAACACTTCGAAGGAGTATGAAGAGATCATCTAACAAGTTGAAACCTAGATAGAGATTGTGGTAGTAAGCCTAAAGGCTAAAGAGGAAGATTGAAGTAGATATGAAACTAAAATAGAATATATGAAAGCTAAGTTAGATCAAGTATATATCAAGGTAAATAAATTTTTGAAATTTAAAAAGAGAACTAAGGCACTAGATGATATTATAAGTAGCCATAAGTCTAAAAGTGATAAGATAGGTCTTGTATTCAAAGAAGACCAAAAGAAGGAACCTCAAGTTGAAAAGAATACTATTAAAGATAAGAAGGTCAATGTGAACTAACCTATTAGATAGCCCAATGTTATGAGGTATGATAAATATTTTAATGGTTACTATTTATCATGAAATTAGTTTGGTCATAGAGAAAGAGAATGTAGAAGACCCTCTAAGAATGAGTACTCATGAAACTATGGAGGAAGAAGCAATCGGTCAAAGGGAGATCACAATCATCATCAATAAAATGGTATGTATAAGGTGGCATATAAAATCTATCAAAATATAAGATACATTTCAATATTCTATCCCAATAGAGTTAGGAGATCATCAAGGCAAAGTAGGAAGTTTAAAGCTCCTAGAATACATGAAAGAAAGAAAATTAATGTATGAAAACCAAAGGTAGTAAAGACAAGTCATGATCAATCTACAATTTCAATTGGAATTCTTTCTAAGATAGAGAATACCCCAGGTGAGAAATCAAGTAAGGAATGTTAAAAACACTTGTTATCTACATGTGTTGACAAGACAGTCAAAGAATACAATAAGTATGATGAGGTTGATGATGATATCAAACCTATATTTCTAGTCAAGTCTATAAAAATGTTGAAGAATATTCAATATTGTGAAAATATGGACATATGGGAATCTCCTGAGTTCATATTATTTTAGTACTATATGAAAAATGGGTGGATCCATTAAGCTTCATGGAGACATTTTTATATCAGTAGAAACATGAGGGTGAAAAAAAATAAGGTTTATTTTGAGAAGATTACAAGTCATATATGTTTAAGGTAAGGATATGGAGATGGATATTATCCATTACTATGTTGATATCTCTATGGTTTGAAGTAGCAACATGACAAGAGATCTAAGACTTGTATCAGGTATCTGAAGTTAAATTGTAGAAAATTAGTATATAAAAGGTAAGCTTATGAGATGTGTTTTTTATGAGTAATTGATCTAGATCCATTAAGACAAATGGGGAGTCCATATTTATACATTTGGTAACTAGTATGGGATAACCTTGTGTGTATTCAAGTGTTTGATCTTCTTCAAAAATGTCAAGAAAGGTATGTTATCTTGAGTTCCTAGTTCTTATAAATAAGATATGCTTGGTCTAAAGGGGAGTTTGGTAGCTCTATTTTCTTTTTCAAAAAGGTGATTGATTTTTGATATGCATATAATTAAGGAGAGATTATGTCTGAGATGCTTCATAGAATTTGTTCACTAAATTTTTAATGAATTAGCTAGGAGAGTGATCTAACTAAGATATTTTTGATGATGGTTGTCATAAGTGGTTGCCATGGTTTCCAAAGATTGTGTATCATCTAGTGTCTTTGAGAGATAATATTAGCTCATAAGGAGAAGAGTATGATTTTAGTAGTTGTAGATGATCTTTGATGTTTACTCCTAAAAGAAGCATGGTGGATGTTTGATTTTAGGGGGAACTATTCAAGTTTTTAATTGATCTTGATCTGTATTAAAGTGGTCTTATAATTTGGGTTCATTCTAAAAGAGATGATAATTGTGGAAGACCTTTTTCATTAATGTCAAATGAGGAAGAAGATTAGAAAAGGAAAGAAAAGGAGAAAGATCAGAAAAAGACGTAAGATCATAAATGATGAGAAGAAGAAATAACAAGGTTTAATAGATGATTGCCATTAAGATTGGTTGACATAGTTTTCTAAGTGTGTTTTCCATTAATGACAAAGGGGGAGATTATTAGACATTGTCATTGATTAAGGGAAAGATTATTGAACATTGTCTTTAAGTGTTGAGCTTTGATATTTAGTGTTGTCATTGATGTCAAAGTTTCTTATGAAGACACATGGTTTCATTGATGCCAATATAATATCATTAATATCAAAGGTTCCTGTGAAGATGCTTGGTTAAGTTAGCCTCGAGGTATCTATATGATGATTTCTAATTATCAGCATAGTTAGTGATGTTAATTTGATAAAAGAATATTGTTAGAAGTATGTTTTAATGTCTTCTTGAGTGAAATCATTAAGAAGTAGCATGAATAATTACAGGTCAATATAGAAATTTTAAATGATCTTGTAATGATTTTTATATACCTTATGAGATCTTATTTATAGGTGGATTGATAAAAGGAGTGAGATCTAAATAAATAACTATATTCTCCAAATATCAATGTAAGCAATTTTGAAGATGCTCTAAATGAGCTACAAAGAGGAGAATGCTCAAAAGAATACCTAACAATATTTGATCATGAGAGATATTTTTTAAGGTTTTGCTTAAGGTTTTTAGGACCTTATAATTGATTAAAAATGTCAGCTTCAAAGATCTATATATGAATCTCTAAAGATGATAGCAAGATCCAAGTTAAGCTTCAAACATCTATAAGTAGCTCTAAAGAAGTTTTGTTGAATTTATAAAGAAGATTAAGTGTATGAGGTTTCTTGAGAATACACAAGAGAAACTGAAACACATGAGAGTTTCAAGGTGGAGCCTATAAAGTGGCTATAAGGTCAAATTTAAGGTCTAATACACCTTGTAGGTCAAGGCTTAAAAAATAAGAAGATAAATGGTGGCCAAATGAGGTAATAAGATCATTTTATATGACATGGGTGAGTAGGTGAATATTGAAAGAGGTGATTCAAGTTTTTTTTAGTATGTATATGAAATTTTAGGTCTTGAATTTCAAGAAAAGGCTTGAAAATTATTTCAAGGTTTTTTGAGTGCATAGAATGAAGAGTTGTCTACCCAAGAAAGTTTTTTTAGTGGTCATTAACATGTGAATAATCTACATGATAACCTCAAATATTAATGGTAGATGAGGAAGGGTTCTATCTCAAAGTTCCAATCATTGGTTTTTGGAAAGAGGAGCTAAGTTTATGAATGATCATTAATATTGAAAGATGGTGTAAACCCTCATTAAACCCTAACCATGACTCGATGTTGAAGATATTGTACTAAAGATCTCATAATAGTTGGATATGGTCATAAAAGTGATTTTTAATTGTATTCAACTCTCCCAATCATCTCCAGGTGTGATTGGTTTCTTAGGTGAGTAAACAAACCCTACATAAAAGTGCTTATCTTTCATAAATTTATTATAGAAGATAGAGTCGATAGATTCAAAGTGACTATGTGGATGAAGATAAAAATGTGAGAATTTTATTTTTTGTTAATAAATATTTATGGATAGGTTCTAGATCTAAGGTGTGTAAATTTAGTGATCAAAGTTGGCCAGTCGCTAATAGACCTAGTGGTGTAGAGAGTAAGAAAATTAGACAAAATTGAGAAGATTATTTTTGATATGTTTTCATGTAAGACTGATGTATTAAAATTCATGATGATGTTTTTTATATCCTAAATTATCTATCCATTATTTGAATAATATTATAATTTAGTGTAACATGTTACAACATTCAATCCAAAATGGCTTATCTGGTGAGTAGAGTCTGTGAGAGAGAAGGTTAGCATATTGGTCTATAAGACCATAGTTTTCATTAGATATCATTATTTGATTAGTTAAGGTTTATTTTATGATGTTATAAGATAATTTTAATTCATTTAAATACCTTTAATATGTTTAATTATGTGTCATATGTTCATATTTCCTTGACTATGTTTTGGAGTCAGTTGGTAGTTCTAAGTGAACATCTTATAGAGAAGTGTTTGAGCCTATTTACCTTGAGTTGAAGCATTAGATGAAGTTTTTGATGACCTTAAGGTAATTTTTTTTTAAATATATAATTTATTATCATGGTTTTTTGTAAAAATTAAGTATATGCCTCATTTTTTTAAGACAGAGTTTTTATATATGTACAGGCCTTTTATATCTAATGATTTGATATAAGATTCAAGTGGTAGTTGGACCTAAAAGGTATATTGGACATAATGTAAAGTTATATAAGGTATATTGGAGTGTCATATGATGTTTTACTACTATGTGATGTGTTTTTATATGCTTTAAAGAGATCAAAGGGTAAGTGTTGTTAAGAAGGCCTATTAGATCTCCATAAGCCTAAAAGAGGAGTAAAGGCTAATTGATATATGGCCAACCTATTGTATTGATTGATTCATGTTTAAGGAATGTTAGTTTAATATTATAAGACCTAATTATGGATGAAATAAGTGATTTTAATATGTTTTTGAATAACAAGGATATGATCAAGTGACTTGTATAAAGCAAGGCAATTAAGGCCTATTTTGTGTGAGCTTAGGGAATGCTTAGAAGATGCTAAGTGTGGGAGAGAAGAAGAGGATAAAAAAATGATATAGTTAATTTTTTAGTATAATATGGTCATTTATAACATTATGAAAGTGTTATTAATATATATAATATATGTTCTATATATGATGATCAATGTTATAATAATTGATCAAGCCATAAAGAGGGCTAGTTGAGTGAAGAATAATGAAGGTCAATTTCAGAGGGAGAAAATTGAGTAAATATTTGAAGGATTAGATCATCATATTTTGTATAATAAATAAGGGTTTCTAAAGGTGATAAAATAATCAGTTGTCTGAGTTGGTGATGAGTCATTTAGGGGGTTGGTACCTCTTTGCAAGTGGGTACTTTTTAAAGCCTAGTTGAGTTGGTGTTGAGTTAGTTGGGGTTGGTGTTCCATGTGAGGTTGGTGCTTAACTAAAGGTTTATGTTTGTATTATAGGAATTTATTCCATTTTATTCATCAATTTTCTTTATACCCTTAGAGGTTGTATCATGTTTATGTTTTGTTCATGTGTTTCATGCTCTTATGATTTGATGTTTATGATTGATAAGATGCACTACTTATTATAATGATTTATATATGTTTAAGTGGAATTTAATAATTTTTTTTAATAATTAATCAACCCCCCTCTCAATCATCTTGTTTCCAACACACCCTCAATAGATTCCATGGGGCACGTATAATCAAAATGTTCCCCCACCTCCTTTCCAAGATTCTCATGGTAATCTTATCCCTCAACCTTCTTTTGTTAATAAAATAATCAAGCATATTCAAAATGATCCTATTACATCTCAAATTTCTAATATCAATATATGAGGTATCACCCCTACCATTTATTACAATGGTTAAATTGATCCTACTCTTCATTTAAAAACATTTGGAAATCTATATAAATATTGGGTCAAGTTAAATTCCTTTGTCGCTACTAATAATTAGTGAAAAATATCATGAGTGATGCTTTAAATTGGTACAACCAACTCAAATATCATTACATTACTAGTTTGGAAGACTTAGTTAATGCTCTAGTCCAAGATTTCCAAACTATTGATCTCTTTGAGAATACACTTACACATTTTATCAATTATAACTAATTTGAGAGCAAAACTGCATAAGCTTTTATGAAATGATGGAAGACCTTGTATTGTAAATGTGAGAATAATATGGTAGATGAAAACCTCTTTCATTTATTTATTGATTCTCTTTTTCCCAAGTTAAAATATCAGGTTCAAACTCTCTCTCCATGTACTTTGGAAGACGCCATTGACCAAGCCAAGTGTTAATATTTCCTCATGTGTCAATTCAATCCATCTCAACCTTCTATGGGTACTTGCATGTTAATCAATAATAAAAATTAGGAACAAGCTTTACCTTTTAACCACATCACTAATTCTCATTTATCTTTAGAAAATAACATCAATGTTCATAAACCTTTATCCTTAGTGGAATTAAAAAATGTCTTCCAAGGCCTATATCATGAGAAAATGATCCCACTCATCCCATGAAATCTTGGTATGATCCTAATAAATTTTGTTGGTTTCATGCTAGTTGGGGTCATTCTCATGAAACTTATAGGCAACTTCATAATTTGTCTATAGATTTACTTCTTGGTCCTAATTTTGACCATGATTATATCATTATAAAATGTGAATAAGCCTATGACATTGTCTTCAAACCCCATGAAACACAAACTAAATTTCAAGCTTTAAACTATGCTAATGCTCATTTGGCCATCTATAAAGATCCTATTCCAAATCACCAAGATAAATAAGACAAGCCTACTCCTTCTACCAATCATGTTGATAGTCTTCTTAACCCAAATCCTAAATATAATGTGTTTAATATGACTAATTTGCAAAGGGTGGTTATTTTAATTGATCCTCAGCACATCCACATGCCTTAATTGTCTCTCACATTTCATGTTATCTAAGATTCTTCTCCAACTGACTTAACCAAGTTGGGTAAAGAAGACCTCATCTCCTTTGATGAACCAATTACAACATCCCCCTTAGATAATATTTCTCATACCATTTATACCATCCTTACAACCTCTTTACCTATCAGTACTTATATTCTAACTTTTATTGACACTTATTATAATATATCTCAAACCACACATGCATCAACTACTAAATCTTCTCAACATAATCAATAAACTTATCCTCCAATTAAACCTTCTTCCTCTTATCAACATAAATTCATATATACTTTGGATCCTCCTTCAACACTATGTAATTCTTTCTAATAGTCCTCTTATGGGTTATGATGAGTGGGATCCTATCATAGAACTTACTAATCTCCCATCTCAAATCCCATTTATCAAAATTATACGGACCTCTCCACATCATCATAACCATCTTATGCAACTTTTGTTTGAGATGAACATCCTCATCCTCCCCTAGTAAGACACGAAGCCACCTTATCCAAATCAAAAGATAAAATTATAGAATAATGTCAAGAGATGTCCATACTTGTTGATGAAACAATGAAATATTCTCTCTCCACCAAATTACCCATTAATACTATGATCCACAATGATATTTTTCTTCATGTAGATGATCTTCCTCTTTTTATCAGTATCCAAATTGGTGATATCCAAGTCAAGCATGCCTTGATTAATGAGGGCTCTAGTACTTGTGTTCCATCTCTTAAATTTATCAAAACCCTTGGATATTCTAAGTGTAATCTTAAGTTGACATGCAACACATGTCAAGGTTATGATGGAAGACAAATGCCTCCTTTAGGTTATGTGTGGCTCCCCTTTTATAATCCCATCTATCACTATTCACATCAAGGTGATGATCTTCAAATTTCCTCTATCTTATATCATTTTTCTTGGTAGACCATGGACTCATCATATGAGAGTATTTGCCTCTTTCACTTGATAATGTGTCAAATTTCCTCATAATGGAGCCATATATAAGATTCAAGGTGACACCAATCATTATAATTTTAAACAATTATAAGATCATGGTGTATTCAAGATTCCTACCCCTGAACCCTTTATAAGCATTCAATTTCATAAATCTCAATGATTTAATTTTTTGTCAATTGCATCCAAGGTTACAATTCTCACCTTTAACTCATCGAGAGTCTACCCCCTAACCTCCTAGATTTTGATGACAATGAACTTGACAAGATCAATCTCAAGATTAAAACTTTATATCTCTCACCTCATCTCATCTCTTAATTTCTCACTTATTTACAACCTTATTCCTGTCAACCACCCTCTAATGATATACCTATTATTCTAACTAAGACTAGTCATTCTATTCATTACAACACATTGGATGACAAATTATCCATACCTACACCATAGATCTTCATACACATAACTATGATGATGGTTATACCTTAGATGATCCATTTTTAGGAAGTCTTGTCTAGGCCTAAGATGTTGAGATTATTCATTATCATTCCTCTTTGCTTAAATATTTCAATATATCTTCTAATATTCTATCTTATATCATTCTTAATTTTATCATTTTTCCTCTTGATCATAGGGTAGAGATGGTGTGTACACCTTTAGTTTTTTAAGAATATCATAGGACTATGTTTATGAATCATGATATGGTTAATCCCTATCATTTTTTTAGATACCAAAATCCCTCTGACTTATCCTTGAGATGCTTCTGACTGTCATTTACCCTTCCATGAATCTTGTTCCTCCCTAAATAGATACCAATTTGGATCCCATTCCCACTCCATCTATGGTTGAGTCTCTTCTTATTTTTAATACTATTACTATTTTAGTCGAGCCTTATCATGTCTCTCCACTAACCCATCTCCTCTTGGTGATGGTTTGCTCCCTTTACTTCAAGTTGCTCTTTTACCCACCAAATGGGCCAATCATCCTTATTATGACATTCATAATGTTATATATCACTAGACTAAATACTATTAATTATACCAACCTTCCTTAGCATCCATTTCCACTCCTCCTATGAGTATACCTACCAAGTCTACTCAAAAATGTATCTATTGCTTCCATAACACAGATAACCATTCATCCATGCATTATCTAAAGTTGAGATAATAAATAGACACCTTGGATCCATCCACTCAGCCCTTATACAAGGATCTACCTCCCCTAAAAATATTACCTAAATATCTTCCCACGTATGGAGAGGTATATTATCTTTGGCACCAATGTGGTACTCATCATATTGATTAATGTCACATCCTTCAGTAACATCTCAAGGATCACCTCCTAACCACTCTTTCACCTTTAACCTTTCTTCCCATAGGTTTATCTCATAATAAGGTTCCCCATTCTTCCCCTATGAATCTACCTCATATGGTTCCATCCCCACCTATGGCCCCTTATCCATATACTATTTCTCCACCCATGGACCTTACCTCACCTGTGGATCCTTCTCCACTAGTGATGTCTTCACCATTGGCACCTTCAACATTAGTGACCCCTTCATCTCCAATAAAATCCACTACCATTCATTCTCATGAGTATACCCTACATGATACCCATCATCAACATGATCTTTTAGGCATTCCTACATTTTTTTCAAGGAGATTTGATGTGAAGTATTTTGTCAACTTTCCTTGAAGATCTATGAGACTTTAGTTATAGTTTGCATTCAAAATCATAGAGACTTATCGGATGTTATTGATAATGTGTGTATATAGATATATTATTACTTATGAACATAATCATGGTGTTATTAAATTTATTTCTTAATTTGTATTGGGAATGTACTCCAATTTTGCATTTATCTATTTTATATCATTTGACATTGTGTCAAACTATTATCTATCTTACATGGTGAATTTTTTTTTATACTATATGTTGCTTATGATGACATTATGTTCTATTATAGGTTATTTTTCATAATTCCATCCTTTTTTTATTTAATTCATTCATTTTTTCTTGTTATTTTTCATTATTATTTGTTATATTAGCTCTATAACCATGGATAATTGTTATTGTGACTTGGTTAGACAAACCTTTCTTCCTTTAGTCATTCCTCATTTACCATGTGATCAGTTAGCAAACAATCTATCTCATTGGAATCTCTTTTTATTGGTCGAATTTTGGATCTCCTCTTATTACCCTTTCAATTTTTAGCACTAAGAATACACATGGTTGAGACTTGATATAACATGTTGGTTCATAGTTAAGCCTAGGTATTCTAGTCAGTCATGTCTTTGGATACTTAGCTTCCTCAGCCAAAGCTTAAATCTCATTCATGTGTTTAATTTATCTCTCATGATTGGTCATTTCAAGTACATATGGAGTAGGAATATTAAAATCCATAAAATTTCAAAAATTAAATCATTTTTAAAAAAAGGAAATGATCTAAAAGGCAACATCTAAAAATATCAAAAGTCAAATCACATTGAAAGATGTGATTCTAATCACAACTCCTTTTTATAATTGAATCTCAAACTTCATAATTGGCCTCATGATATAACCAATGTCCATTCAGGTGTGTTAGGCCATTAGATTATAAAAGGAGCATAAAAAAATCTTTTAGTGATACCTACTTTCTCATGCAAGTAACTAATCTTCATAGTAGACTGACAGTTCCATAAGGGGTCCTTGGAAATGGGGAACACATCATGGGAAGGTAGGTCCATTTTAATTTTCTTGTTCAAAAATTCCAACATGAGTTGAAATTAGTACCACACTTATTTTTCTACACAACTTTGTGTTTATAGAGAATAGGTATCCTCTGCATATTAAGGGTCACTAGTCACTAATTGTCTTCTCATGTCTCCTAATTTATTCTCATAAAATGCTTATGTTATGCTTCTTACATTTCCTTTTTCACTCCTTATAATCATAATATTTCCCCTTAAGAAATATTGTTTTGTTCACTAATCACTCATGTAGGGATTTAATTTATGAGTTATATTGTAAGACTATGGATAAGACTCAACCTTCCTCACAAATTACCAAAATTTTGACATTACTATTCCAAACATCCATTTTCACCATATTTTCACATTAACTCCACCTCATTGGTGTTCCTTTATGAGTTGTAGTGTGAGACCATGGATAGGACCTAACCTTCCTCACAAAATTTTCCAATATCGAAGTCACAATGAGATTACATGTGTAAAATATGAGATAAGATGTGATTGATTATGGCACATCCAAAAAGACATTTTTTTCACTACTACGCTCATCACCTTTACACAATGGTGAAAACTAGGGCATCCTCTATTAAATTAAATCTAGTGGCAGTGCTGATGATTTCTAAAGAGCTATGTTCTAGTAAAGTGGTTCACTCGAGGGAGTATGTGGGGTCATCAAAGGAGGAAAATGGATATGGGAAGCAAAATTTGAGTGATTTTGGGAAGGTGGTGGTAGAAATAAGTAACTGGTAGGGGATCTCAAGGGAATTTAGGCCATAGTTTACATCTAAAAAATTAAAAATCCATTCAAACAAGGTTTCCTCAGAGCTAGACATGGATCAGGTGGTAATTACTAGGGCTTCATGTATGAGGGAAATTCCTATGATAGTGAAAAAATTCAATTTAGGGGAACTAGAGGAAAAGTATGAGTAGTGCCTAGGGTAGAAGGTGGGTTTTGCATAGATAGATTTATGTCAAATTAAGTGGATGATTTTTTTAGGTCAAGTGGAAGTAGTTATAGGGGATGTGTAGGGTAGCTTCTTCAAGCCTCAACTCTCTCCCAAAAAATTGACAGTCCAATCTAATGTTGTTTCCCCTGATCTGGTGATGGATTAGGGAAGGGTTTCACCTTCTATTCTAGTTATTATCAATTTTGTAAATAAAAATTTGGAGTTGTTGGAAGGTGAAGTCTATTTTGTGGAGAGGGGTATGATTTTCCATTTTGATAGGTTATGGCCTTCTCTCTCTACTCTTCATAAGTGGATTTTGGATTCCTAGAGATCACTCTTGGTAGGCACTATGGAAATTTATCCCTGTGCTAGAAGTGTTTTTATTATAACATTTAATTTTTTAGATGATCAAGATAAGATTTTTTTGGATAAAACATGGAGCTTTAAAAATCACCTTCTATTCATGAAACTCTAGACACCTATTTTTAACCCCTTGATATAAAATATTTATTTGCACCCAGTTTGGGTGAGATTACCATATCTCCCACTTCAATTTTGGTTAATTTCTTGTCTTTCAATCATTAGATCTATGTTAGGTATTCTATTAGGTTTTGATGCTTCTTCATTAAATTTTTATCAGACTAATTTTTCAAGGATTTTGGTTTGTTTATATACTTGTCAAGATCTTCTAGAAAGGATTGAGCTAAAATTACAAGAGAGGAGTTGGATGCAAAACTTAGATTTTGAAATAAATCCTTTTAGATGTCAAAATTATTTTTAGGTTGGTCATATTTTTAATTCTTGCTAGAAAATGAAACACAATTTGGTGTCTTCTTGGGGAAAGGAGGTTAATGTGCATCATTTGGTAGTTTTTTCTAACCAACCTATAGGTAAGGTCTCAGATATGGTATTAGAAAATAATTTAGATAAGGCTACTCTATTGGTTAAATATACTATCAAAGAAGAGTTAGCTATTTTGAGTGGTAAAAGTTTAAATAAGAGTGAAGTATCAAGAGGCATACCTAAGGAGGGAAAAAGAGAGTTAAGTTTGGATTCATATGATTTGGGTAATGAAGAAGATTTGAAGGTGGTTAGAAGTAGGAAAAAAGGTAGACTCTTCCCTAACTCACAATCCAGAAATGTAAGAAGAAATAAAGAGGATAAGAAGAGTAATTACGAATATTAATTTTGATTAGTTGGGATATTAAGTTGAAGTATTTTTAATATTTTTAGTTAGCTTGTATCTTGGATATATGCCTTTACAGATTTTTTTTACAAAGTTTTTTTGGTTCTCTTGAAAGTCTCTTTTTTGGTTAGTTTTGATTGGTCAAATTTGCCTTAACATTTTTTAATGTTAATCCAAACCACATTTTTTTCATAAACTCTATATGGTGTAAGGGTCTAAAACCCTTTAATTCTCAAGCATCAATAAAAAAATATATGATTGATTATGAGTTACACGTCATTGACGTGTTTCCCATCTTGATTTAGTATGTTTTATGCTTACTTCATTGATATTACACTTTTATCTTCTTATTTTTTGATTGCATGTAAGAATCCAACCATTTTTCTTAAGTTTTTCATACTTCTTAACTTAAACTAGTATCATTAATTTAAAACCATTTTTTAAATCTATTTTTTTATCTTTTCATACTTCCCAACATGATTTAGTATGATTGATTGACTTAATTTCTTTGTTTTTATAAAATTGCTCTTTCATGTGCTTCCCATTTTATTACATTATTTTCTTACATACCAACGAGATTTACTATGATTTTACTTGTTTTAATTTGGTGCCAACCTTTTTCATGGTTTAAAAATGATTTTTTCTCCTCTTGTTTACCAATTTTTAGTTTATTATACTTAGTCATATTTTGTTATTACACATTTTACATCATGATATAGTGTGTAGTGCATTTTGTTTTTGATTAATGATACTTTTTCACCAGTTTCTTTTTAACCATGCATGTGTACTATATAATGTTAGAAAAGAAAACACCACACATATATTTCTTATAACATATACAACAAAATCAAAATACATGTGCTAGAAATAAATATATCTATGTATCCACAACCACAACCATAATATCACACATAAGATCAACATCCAACTATCAAAATAAAATATCTCTATATATATCATGTGTTTTAATCAAAAATAAAAAATACATCGCTATAACTCTATGGCTAGGCCCCATCATACATATATCATGGCCTGGTCATGATACACATAAATACCTTAAACTATCCCCTTTGAATAATACTCTATAATGAGGATGTTTGATATCACAAGCCTAATACCTATCCTTGTATATTGGCCACCTAGGCTTAAACTTGTCTTTGTTGGATAGTGGTAGCTATATGCATAGCTCTCTCTTGAGCCAAGTCTTGTCATGCATGTGCCTCTCTATCTCCCACCCATACTAGTGGATGTATCCCATCTCTATGTGTCTATATCTACCTTATGACCTCCCCTACTATTTTGAAATAGCCTAGCTAAGATAGGCCAGATGGTACCATAGGATCATCCAATGTGGTAGGGTCAATGGTGTCAGTACCCCATCTAGAATATAATGGTGTGCTCCCATCACTAAGAATCCCCATCTAACCTCCTCCTCATCCATAAGATATACAAAATTCAAAATAGATAGGTATTAGATCACATATACATCTCAAAATCTATTTATACAACTAGTATTCTATATCAAATACTAAAAATTACAACCATTTATTACCTATCTTGATGTCACCAATAACTATCTCTTTATCTACTCATCCACCAAGCATGGTATCTCCATCAGATCATCCATTGAGTACCTCATCCATGGGATGCCTCCCAATAAAATTAAACCCTAGGGTCACCCCCTATGCACATATTAAGCCTCACCTTAGTAGTTTCTCTGTAGCCCATCTCTAGCCTAAGCTTACTGATGGGTCACCCTAGATGACCACTCTCAATGTTATCTCTCTCACTATTGACATCTCCATCAATTATAGGACTTATTTGGTCACTTCTACTCCTACTGTAATGCTAGTTGTGGTACTTACAACACCCATGCATCCTCCAACCCCTACCTATTCAATACCTTATTTGACCCTTAATGTCTATAAACCTTTCTTAGGTTCATTTTATTATCTATATTTGGCCTAATTAATAAATGTATATAAAACACTCAATTTCAAATAATAAACTTTAAAATATATATATATCTTAGTTGCTTACTTTTGTTGCACTCACTATGGCCACTATTCATCCTCCTCATCTCAGTTATCATCTCCTTAGCATCTTGTCTATCTAGGATATCACTATGTTTCTTAGATCTCTCTTTTTCTCAAGATAGTCAACAATAGAAAATGAATTATTTTTCTCACCCTATTTATATTTACTATTCACAAATATTTAACATTAGATTCCTTGTTTTGATCATATCTTTATTTCTACTAACTCATTTTCCAAACCAAAAAAAGTTTTGGAATCCTATTGTCATAGAGAATATTTCTAGCTATTATATGCATATGTTGCAAAAAATTAATTTTTTGCTCTTTTGTGATAATCTATATAGTTTTGCCTAATGTTACTCACATTGGACACCTTTACATCTCTCAAACCTCCTTCTTTATCTACAATACTAAGGTAAGTAAAGGTATGTGTTTTTCAATTATATACTTTTACTTATCTTATTTTCTCCTTAATACACTTTACTTAGCATTAGAATTATGTGTCATCATGTTATTTTCTTGAAGAACCATCATGTGTTATACTTACATGACACATAATGATCTTTTGAATGTGGAATATATATACACATAATATTTTCCAAATTTTATCAATTAATAATGATCTTTATCTTATAGGAACCCATTAAGTCTTAATCTCTCTGAGTGCATACCTTAGGGATGTACCAAGAAATGGGTGGGTAGACCATTGGTGCTTTGCAAGATTATTTTACCTTTTAACACTTGATATCTACACTATTGCCTCCTAAAAACCATTTCCCTAATCTTGGCCTTATCATTTGCACACTTCTTTAGTCTTTTACTACCTTCATTAGCCCTTTTCCTTATTTGAACCCCTTTTTGGAAGTTTATATGACTATGTCAGTTGTGTTGACCTTGTAATCTTATTGCCAAAATTTATTTAGGGTCTATATCAACCCCTAGCCAACCTAGTATGTGACCTAGTGAGTTTTTATAGATAATTATACTAGGTCGATCAAGTTGACCCTATCAACCAAAACTTTTAGAAGGGTTTAGGGTTAGATCTACTTATATAAATATAATCATTTTACCATTTCTAAGAGAAGAGAAGAATAATTAAGATATATTATGCATTTGCTTATCCACCATTCTAATTGAGGAACAAGCTTAGGGTTTCATAATTTCTTTGGAGATATGGATCTTGTCTTATGGAAAAGAATTTTGGATGTATTGATAGGTTGTGTAGCCTAGAGTTGATTTATCCTTATCATCCTAATATATCACAACCTCTTATGAAACACCTTGGCCAAGGGATAGATTGAGGATCAACAGGTTCATCTTCAAAGGTGAGTATTTCTAACTTGGTTCCTCCTTTGTAAGAGTAGATATATATGCATTTACACTTCTCTTACATGTATTAGGACTTTGTATACATTTATGTGAGTATATGTTTTATATGCATGTTTAATTTTATTATTTATTACCCCCCACTTTGTGTCATAAGCTTTGTTGAGAACTAGATTAGATTTTTTATTTACTTGTTATTAGTTTAGTGAATATGAAAACATAGGACTTAGTTATGGTCATTGCATAGTTTTACTTGGCTAGATGCTTTAAAACCCTCCCTAGTGATATTATTATGGTAAGAGATCCCTCATTAAGTCTAGTGGATCCATATTGGTCATGACCTCAATTATCTAATGTATCCCCAATTAGAAGTGTAAGTAGGATCTATCTACTCTGATTTAGGACTGATTTATAGATATGATACATTTATTATTACATACAATATGCAGAAGTAGGATAGAATAAAGATTGATAGCCTTAATTATGCATAACTTGTTTTGAGTTTATGTATGTAATTTGCACCTCCTTTCTATCTAATAGTTAGAAGGCTAAAATTCATGTATATATATATTATGATGTTTATGTAGGTGTTAAAATAGGTATAGACTAAACTTAGAAGGTTTAAGATTTGAAAAGATATCCATTTTTGGAAAAAGGAGGGAAGGGAAAATAGTGACAAAATTGGGACACTAGCACCATGTGGTGTTATTATCCTTATTATGGTACTAGTGTCTAAGTGGTATAACTTGAGGCATAAAGGGATAAGATGCAAGAAAGAGTGTGTAGGATTAATTTAAGGATGACTATAGATTATTGTGGCTCATACGAAGGATAGATAAGTGTGAAAATAGGACATAAGATAGGTTTATGGATAAGATAGGGATAGGTGGTCTCAAGTATCAATATTAACACTAAAGTGACATTATTAGGTGATTAAATTCCCTACCCCCTCCCACCCACCTCACCACCCCCCCCCCCCCCACCTCTATTCTATAAATGCATTAAAGTGAAATGACTAGGAGAAAGGAAAAATAAGCATACTTAGACTTACCTAAGAGGTAAATCCTATGAGCCTAGATCTTAGTATGTGAATCATGATCCATTATGTATCCTACAAATGAAATTTGCATAAATTAGTCCTTACTCAAAGGATATCAAAAAAGAAGACACTCGTGAGTAAAAAAGTAAAAATGAGTAAAGATAGAGGAAATAAATGAATACACCTCACTAAGTACATAAACTAATGCATAAACCTAATGATAACTTATGTATGTGTATGCATACAGTGATGAATTGGTGAATATCTTGGATTGAGATAATGTTTTTCTCAATCCCCATGTGTGGGTGGCTCAATAACTTAGTCTAGTTTAAACTCCATCATTGTCCACCATACTTGGTGGATCATGACCTATGAATAACTTGGATTGGATTGATGGTGTGTCTAACCCTCTCATGTAGTTGGCTCAAGAACTCAAGTAGACTATGACTCAATCATTACCCTTCCATATGTAGTAGATGCATTTAAAACTTAAACTATGTGATGTAACTAAAAATGTCTAATTAGAGATATATGACTAGTGATGTAAACTCTATATCCACTCAGAAATGCCAACCACTATAGATGGAGTAAGGAATGAATATGGCATGTAACTTGGAATATGGTGTCTAATGTATATAGTGTAGAGAATAATTGGAAATATGATCATGATTGATGTCAAAAGGGACATTATGAACATATCATTTATGTTTAGGATTAAATATGGTGATTAAAGAATATGAAAAGGATCCTATCAGAGATCAAGGATGATTAGATTACTTGTGTGAATGAGTGGAATTAATCCAATTCTTTATATTGATCATCTAGACATTTTGGGTCTATGACAAGAAAAGATGAGAAGGCATTTTTTTGATGTCACCATTGCCACGTGTGAATGAGTATGGGGGAGCTGGTCACATGGTATGATCACATTAGTCCCTAATTATTATACACCATATTTGAAGCCATGACATAAAGTGTAGTTGAAGATATGGGGATGCAAACTTGGATACTTGGATAGAATTCATTAAGTTCCAACACAACCAAATTTGTAAAAGGCTAAATAAATATGAGTAAGCATATTAATGAGGTTAGTGTTTGTACACATGGAGGTGCTAGGATAGAATGATCACATGAGTCTATTCATTTTTATTCCTAGTTTATATGTGCTAAATATTAGGTCATTTGACATAGCATGACAAAAGATATGCTTGAGAAAAGTAGGGCTCCAAGGCATTTTGATAGTGTTATCCAACACTTATTCAAATTTGTAGGTTACAAGAAAAAGTTGAGAAGACATTTTTATGATGCCATATCTTGCACATATAAAGGATTTAGGATAAATTAGATATATGGATGGAATCCTTTATATAAGAGGATCATATGTGCTAATTTGTAGGTCATCCAACTTAGTGTGCCAAGATTTATGTAGGTGTAAAGTTAGCCTTCCAAGCATAAATAAAATGGTCTCCATACTAAAGACAAAATATACACAAGGTCATGAAAATTTGTCATGCTTTTATAAAGATCATCTATGGATATTTGAAAAATAAATAAATGGTAGATATGTTATGGATTTTTCATGAGCATCTTGAATATATAGATTGTAGGTTCAATTAAGAAGGAATGAGTTCAAAATTGAATTATCTTTGCTCTCAGACTAGATAGGGTTTTTTAGTAAAACCCCGAGGGTTTAAGCCATGGATCTAACAAGAAAAGATATATTTTAATGTTGACTTGGTATATCTAGGACCTATTAGCTTAAGTTATAACTTAAGCCTTTGTTAGCATTAAGAAACTAGCCCCTCAACCTAGCAATTACTAGTTTCAAGTAATGATCAAAGGAACTTATATTTTCCTAAGTCTAAGACTTAATATATGTCCCATATTTATCAATGGCTCATGCTTCATCATATCTATATGATCTAATAGAGTGAATCAAATTCAAATTGTTAAAGGCTCATCTAAGTAAACATGTTATTGAAAAGTGTCACATTCATAGAGCTTGTTAGACAAAGACCCAATGAGCATAAGCTTATCAAAATTAATGATCTAACTGTTGACCATTTTTGCCCAACAGGCCAAAAAATTTGGTCCCTCCTTTTTTTATGCTATTCTAAGCCAGTAATTTTGATTTTTGCATGAGTCTTGAATTTCTACAGACTCTGTAGGTTTTCTACAGACTCTGCAGGTCCATTTCTATGGACTTTGTAGAGCTTGGATTTCTACAAACTCAGCAGTGAAGTTTCTATGGACTTTGCAGGTCCATTTCTATGGACTCTACAAGTTTTTTATGGACTTCATAGGGACTTCTATGAACTCTACAAGTGTAGTCTTTTGGCAGATGAAGAACCAATTCAGATAGTGCAAGGTTTTACAAAGCTTCTTCAAACTCTTGTCTAAAGAAATTCATAAGGAAAAAGAGCTCAAATGGTTCAAAGACACTTTTTCTTAAGGTTTGAAGAGTGGTTTAATGACATAATCTTTCCAAAAGTTAGCATCTTTAAACCGTTGAACCATTGAACTAGTTCAATGCCTTGGTTCAACGCCTCAGTTCATTGGCAAAGTTTAAAGCCTTGGTTAAATCAACAAAGTTCATTGCTTTGGTTCAATCAAATGGTTCATCGGCTTGGTTCAACACGTTGGTTCAACATTTTGGTTCAATGCTTCGGTTCAATCGAATGGTTCAATCACTCGATTCACTCAGTCGATTCATCAGCTTGGTTTAATGCCTTGGTTCCACATTTTGGTTTAAAGCCTTGGTTCAATTGACAAAGTTCAATGCAAAGTTCACTGGAAAATTTTAAAGGCTCAGCTCATTTCAAACGGTTCAATGAGCTTGGTTCAATGCTCGATTCAATGCCTTGGTTCAATGACCACTTAAACCATTGAACCAATTTAATCAATTTGTTCAATGGTTGGTTTAAAAGAGTGATTCAACTAAAAAAGTTCAAGCCTCTTGAAGGACAAGTGCCCTTGCAGAGGGCAATTTTGGGTTCAAGAGCCCTTGCAGAGGGCAAGGAGCACTTCAAAGAGGCCACAAAGAAAGCTACAAAGGTAAGATCTTTTAGAATTTTGTTAAGGCAAAGGCATAATTCCTTCATACTTTTTGTTCAAAGGAATTCCTTCAGACAAAAAGTCTAAAGGAATTTGGAAGGCCATAGGAAGTAAGCTGGGAAAACTCTGAAGAAATAACAAGCGACAGAGACAATTCTCACAAAAATTTTGTCCATGGGAAAAAGTCTGCTTAAAAAGCCCGATGGAAGATAAGCCCGCAGAAAAGGCCCATGAGGAAAAAGGCCAAAGCAAAAAGCTAAAGGAAGGTCCAAGGGTGATGGGCCTAAGGATGTCAAAGTTAAACATAGCAAACTAGCTGTTGGATATTCAAACATAGTGACGGGTGCGCAAACATCAAATTTAAGATAGTGAAATATCTATTTGTTTTTAAAATGCTTGAGTGCCAACCAAAAAAGAGCCCAAGGAACGCAGTGACCCACCATAAGATAGCCCCCGAGGGCTGAAGGAGCTAGAAGGAGATAAAGCAAGAAGAAGACAAGGTGTAAAAAGAGACAAAGTAGTCCAAGTGGCAAAGAGGAGGTGAGTTATTGCCAGATGGTCACCAAATGGTGTAAACAGTAAGTGGCATGGCTTGTTTCCTCCAGTTTACATTTATAAGAAGACAAGCCATGCAAACACCTTGAAGGGAGTATTTTGTTCCTAGAAAAGAGGCGTGGTCATGTTTTCTCATTAATGTTGGGATGCCAAAGTCAGAGCAGGAACTTACAATCAAACAGCTCCCTCTTCCTAAGGCTCAGAGTGCACATGGGCCAGCTTGAAAAAAGAGTGCCAAAGTCTTTCCCAAAAAGTGCCAAGTTCTTCTCCTCTTTCTATATATTTTAAATTTCTCATTTGAGAAGGATCCATCTCTCAGCCTTAAGGTAAAACTCTGCCCAAAAATCTCTTGGGCTTGTAAGGCAAAACTCTGCCAGATTTTACCTTAAATTAGGACTTAACATTTTTACCTCCATCTGGACTTGCACGCAAGCACATGTCTATGTTTTCTTTTTGTGTTAATTCATTTCCTTCTATGCTTCTCATAGATCAATTCTAGCATGTCTAGCACATTGTGAGTTTCTTTTCTACAGGTATGCCAGAAGTGTCTACAGTAGGACTATAGGCGCATGTGAATAGGCTATCAAAGTGTGTCTCAAAACACCTTTGATAGTTCCTTTCTCCTTGTATCTCCATGGACCCCTGAATCACTGACACATAAGAGTTTTCCCACATTATATGAAGTGTATGGGTGTTTCTTCTTGGTGAAAAGTGTATGTTTCAAACTTTTCTAGTGTATCACCTTTTCATTTTTTTAGGTTTAGGTTCTATTTCAGTGCCAAAAAATATTGATGTAGTGGATTACACCTGAGGCAAGACCAACTAAGACAAGTTGTGTCCACAAAGTTGAAGAATTTTTGGTGTGTTCTTCAACCAGCTAGCCTTTGGAGACTTTTGCATCAACACCAATGGTGACTCTGAGTTGAATCAGCTGGTTAAATAGCTTGGTGCCATCAAGAAAATATCATTTTTTGTATGTATAATTCCTTTGCACAAAATCATGGACCTTGTATTCCTTCATATGACTTTGATTAGACTCAAAAAATTTACGGAATCCCCTCAATTAGCTCTCCTAGTTTCCCTTCAATGATAAGGGAGGTGGCACTTGGAGTTTGAGAAGCAGGTAATAGAGATAGATAGACTGGATGAGTAGTATGAATATCAGTAGGAGCTGATGTATAAAGACGAATGTTTGTTGAGGAAATCTCAGGCCTTGCAATCCATGGAAGAGGAGGTAGTAAAATGGAGGAATCCATTCATTTAAGGTAGTCAGCCTTGTACACCCCCTCTTATACACCAAATCCTTTCTATTAGATAGCACTTGCTCATTCTAGCTCATTTGATCCATCAATCAACCCTACTCTTGACCCTGTACACCTAGCCTTCAAGCATCAAAGGGAACTAGAACAACCTCCCATGGAGATGAACCTTCTAAATTCTTTAGATCATGAATCTTCCTTTGGGGGGAACATTATGAACCAACACATCTCTCTTGAAACTGCTCCTACCCATCATGATAATGCTAGTGACCTCCAAGAAAGACTCTTTCAAGATAATCTAGCCAAGCAAATTCAGGATTTAGCAGCTAAGATGAGACTACTTCATGAAAGAGAGATGGAACTTTCAGACCTTGTGAAGGAGCCCCAGGACCTTGGAGAAAACAAAGTTACTATCTATTCACAGGAGCAAAATTCCAATTCTAAGATCCTAAACTAGAAGCAAATAGTAGAATCATGCGGTAAGAAGGAGGAGAAGAAAGGTTTTACTTAAAACCTTGAAGAAGATGAGGCTACTCCTACTCATGATAATGTTGGTGACCTCTAAGAAAGGTGCTTCCAAGAGGATATAGCCAGAAGAATTATAGAGTTGGAATCTAGAGAGAGATTCCTCAGCTAAGGTGTGATGGATAGTTCAGACCCAACGTCACATTCTATGTCTGAACACACCCCATCTACACACCTCCAAGAGAGCTACCAAGCCACACCTAATATTAATGAAGTGCTGACCAAACGGAAGGAAGAGAATCATTTGATTCTTGCTCAAGGACTACCCCCCCTTCCGCATGGTTTTTTCACTTCACCCCTTCTCAAAGAGGAACCTATTTTATAGGAGGCCAGTGAGGAAGAAAAGATCCAATCTACAGTTCTCCAAGAGGCTATCATGAGTGAAAATGAATAAAAAATCCTCATCGATGCTTCTTTTGAAAACATCGTCAGTAATGGGGAAGACTCAAGTCACGCATACATGTGGATGTTCCAGTAGTATGAGGAGGAACATAAGCATGGTGATCTCTCTTCCCCCTTGTTCAATGAACTTCCTTATTGCTTTGATGAGGAAGATGACCATGCCATGGAACTAGAGTTGGAGGAAGATCAGGAGGATGCCTTTGAACATCTAGAGACATTGATCTTTGAGGAGGAAAAAGAGAGGTCTGTCTACCTTAATTAAAGCCTTGTAAAGTCACCCTTCTTTAAGAAGGCTAAGAGGAAGTAGAGGATGAGTTTGATAAGATCTTTAATGAAGCAGAAGGGGATGAGTCAAACCATGATGCATTGTAGAGGGACTGTGCAGATCAAAGGGCCTATGGTTATGAGCTAGCAGCCATTGATTTCTTGGTGAAATGCACTAGCATGAAGGACTAGCTTTCAATAAGCCTCCAGGAATAAGAAGAATACATGTATGTTGGAGGCATGTTCAATTTTGATCCACTCAAATATGAGCCAATCAAGGTGGTAAGCAAGAGGAGCAAGTCACCAACTCTCCATTTCATTCAGCTACTTGTCTAACACCATAAGTTTAATCACTAGGAAGGGGACTTAAGAAGTTTTCCCTTTGATCTAGGAGGGAGGCAAATATTCCTAGTTAGTTCTACATAATATTTTCTTTTAGTTTCTTTTCCTACTTGCTCTAAGTGCAATATGCACAAGTAGTGTTTTTAGCCTTGTGTGTGTTTTCCTTTGTGTGTGGGGTAAAAGCTTCATGTTTGATTCTTAGATCTTTTGGGGCTATTGCTAACCTTTCTTCAAAGCTGCATTCTGACTCCGTACCCAATGGACTACAAGGTAACTAGTCTCTAAGCATAGAAGGCATGCTTTCCTTAGGAGTTGCCAATTTGTTGACCATTTTTTTCCCAACAGGCCAAAAAATTTGGTCCCCCCTTTTTTTATGTTGCTATGAGCCAGTACTTTTGATTTTTGCATGAGGCTTGCAATTTCTATGGACTCTACAAGTTTTCTATGGACTCTATAGAGCTTGGATTTCTACAAACTCAACAGTGAAGTTTTTACGGACTCTGTAGGTCTGTTTCTATGGACTCTATAGGTTTTTTATGGACTTCACAGGGACTTCTACAAACTCTGCAGGTGTAGTCTTTTGGTAGATGAAGAACCAGTTCAGAGAGTGCAAGGTTTTACAAATCTTCTTTAGACTCTTGTATGAAGAAATTCATAAGGAAAGAGAGCTCAAATGGTTCAAAGACACTTTTTCTTAAGGTTAGAAGAGTGGTTCAATGACATAATCTTTCCAAAAGTTAGCATCTTTAAACTGTTGAACCATTGAACCAGTTTAATGCCTTGGTTTAATGCCTTGGTTCAACACCTCAGTTCATCAGCAAAGTTTAAAGCATTGGTTCAATTGGTGAAGTTGATCACTTTGGTTCAATCAAATTGTTCATCAACTTGGTTTAACACATTGGTTCAACATTTTGGTTCAATGCTTCAGTTCAATCACTCAGTTCACTCAGTTAGTTCATCAACTTGGTTTAATGCATTAGTTCAACACCTTGGTTCCGTGTTTTAGTTCAAAGCCTTAGTTCAATCAGAAATTTTCAATGCCAAGTTCATTGGCAAGGTTCAAAGGCTTGACTCATTTCAAGCAGTTCAATGAGCTTGGTTCAATGCTTGGTTCAACGCTCAGTTCAATGCCTTGGTTCAATGACTACTTGAACCATTAAACCAGTTCAATCAATTAGTTCAATGGTTGGTTCAAAGGATTGGTTCAACCAAAAAATTTCAAGCCTCCTAAAGGACAAGTGCCCTTGCAGAGGGTAGTTTTGGGTTTAAGAGCCCTTATGGAGGGTAGGGAGCACTTCAAAGAGGCCATAAAGAAAGCCACAAAGGTAAGATCTTTCAAAATTTTGTTAAGGCAAAGGCATAATTCCTTCAAAAATTTTGTTCGAAGGAATCCCTTCTGACAAAAAGTTCAAAGGAATTTGGAAGGCTGTAGGAAGTAAGCTGGGAAAACGTTGAAGAAAAAAAAGCAGCCGAGATAATTCTCACAGAATTTTTGTCTACGGGAAAAAGTCTACGCAAAAATCCTGATGGAAAATAAGCCTGCAAAAAAGACCCATAACAAAAAAGACAAAAGCAAAAAGCTGAAGGAAGGTCCAAAGGTGACAGGCCTAAGGACATCAAATTTAAACATGGTAAACTAGCCGTTGGGTATTCAAACGTAGTGATGGGTGCATAGACATCAAATTTAAGATAGTGAAATAGTTGTTTGTTTTTAAAATGCCTAATTGCCAACCAAAAAAGAGCCCAAGGAATGCAGTGACCCACCAGAAGATAGCCCCCAAGGGCTAAAGGAGCTAGAAGGAGACAAAGTAGGAAGAAGACAAGGTGCAAAAAGAAACAAAGGAGTCCAAGTGGCAAAGAGGAGGCGAGTTATTGCCAGATGGTCACCAAATGGTGCAAACAGTAAGCGGTGTGGCTTGTTTCCTCCAGTTGGCATTTATAAGTAGACAAGCCATGCACATGCCTTGAAGGGAGTAATTTGCTCATAAAAAAGAGGTGTAGCCATGTTTTCTCATTAATGTTGGGATGCCAAAGTCAAAGCAATAACTGACAATCAAATGACTCCCTCTTCTCAAGGCTCAGAGCACACATGGGCCAGCTTGCAAAAAGAGCACCAAAGTCTTTCCCAAAAAGCACCAAGTTCTCTTCCTCTTTCTATATATTGTAAATTAATCATTTGAGAAGGATCCATCTCTTAGCCTTAAGGCAAAACTCTTCCCAAAAATCTCTCAAGCTTGTAAAGTAGAACTCTGGCAGATTTTACCTTGAATTAGGACTTAGTATTTTTACCTCCATCTAGACTTGCACTCAAGCACATGTATATGTTTTCTTTTTGTGTTAATTCATTTCCTTTTATGCTTCTCACAGATCAATTCTAGCATGTCTAGCACATTGTGAGTTTCTTTTATGCAAGTCTGCCAGAAGTGTCTACAGCAGGAATATAAGCGCATGTGAATATGCTATCAAAGTGTGTCTCAAACCACCTTTGATAGTTCCTTCCTCCCTGTATCTCCACAAACCCCTAACTCACTGACATAGAAGAGTTTTCCCACATCATATGAAGTGTATGGGCACTTCTAGTTGAAAAGTTTATGTTTTGAGCCTGAGTGGATCAAACTTTTCTGGTGTATCACTTTTTCATTTTTTTTAGGTTTAGGTTTTATTTGAGCATCTCTCTCTCCCTTTTCAACCCCCCCTTTTTACATTTTTTTATTAGCAGTAGGAGAAACTAGGGCCTAAAGGATACATCAGAGGGAGCTATCCCTTATCTAGAGACTCTCCCCTCCAACTTCATCAGTCCCACAGGCGAGAGGGGAGTTTCCATTATTGTGTGTGGAAGGGCAGGAGCTAGGCATCCTGCCCTGAGTGCAATCCACTGCATCAACACTAACAAGCTAGAAGATCAATGGTTCATGGGTAATCAGACATTAAAGATCTAATTGAGCATGATGAAGTCAAATTTCCCTTCAAGTGAACACACTAATTCCAAGTGTCACAAGCACATGAGTCTGTCAGATAGAGGACCAATGAGAGTGATCATATCAAAGATATATATCAAGCTTATCAGAAGATCTGATAGTGTATGGGTGATTATATAAAGGATATCTAATGAAGTGAGTTGACTTAGATGGAACAAAGTGATTGATGTTTATCGACATAGCAATAAGTTAAAGACTGAGCAAGTTCGAGAAGATTGATGAAGCAAAAGTGATACAAAGACATAAGAAGTTATGAGATGAGGTCAAAGTTTCAAATTTTAATGACTAAGTAAAGGTAAAGTTAATGAAAATTTTAATATCAAATGGTACATAGAATCTAGGATCTAGAGATCGATGGATGCATTATAAAGAGAGGAACTAAAGTTCATTAGCATACAAAGATTTGATGAAGTGAGAGAGCTTGGAGATGGTTCAAAGAAAGAGATCAAAGGCCAATATTTAAAGTGTTTAAATATAAATAGTAACATACAAGAACATGTAATAACTTGTGTATAATCCATGAATCTTGACACAGATAATGAGATTTATTGATCCAACTGATCAAATATACATTAAAGAGCATGTGAATCAAAACTTGAGTCTAATATATGTTATAGATAGTAAAGAGACCTAAAATTATGGTGTGATGCATATAATTGAGACATGGAAAACTTATAGTTCTTGTAATAATGAACTAAAGTCTAAAATTGGCATGATGTATTATAGTTCAAGTGTGAACACATAGAAGATATGAAACCCTAGATCATTTGTTTATATATATGATATCTAGGACAAAGGAAAAGATAATGAAATCATTGTTTTTGTTATTGAGCCAAATTAAATATAGAGGTAGAGATAAAAATCCAATGAGGTGTGTAAAATAATTACATATACAGACACAAAGGGAAAGGGGCAGAGAGGAAGAAAGGCACAAAGAGAATGTGCATAGTATGAACATGTTACAAATTGGACTTGTAATAGAGAATAAATTTTGATTCATTTATGAATCAATGTTGTAATTTGGAGTTGTATCACAATATATTTAATTGGTTGGTCCCATTAGATAAGCTGAGTTAGTGCTCAGTTAGGGGATTGGTGTCTCCTTAGGGTTGGTGCCCTTAAACATTATAATCAATGATGTTAAGTTGAGTTGGTAATAAATTATGGAGTTGGTTATTCCTTATATTTGGTTATTTTAAACTAGGGGATTGTTATCTCCTTAGGATTGGTGTCCTTAAATTTAACTAGTGAGATTTTACCAATGAGGCTAGATTAGAATAGTAGATTCTAGCAGTTATTCTCACCATGGTTTTTCCCTTTGGGTTTTTCACGTATAAATCTATGTCATGTATATTTGTGTGTATGTGATATCTATATTTATATTTTAATCTACATATTCTTTTAAATTTAATTTAAAATGATTAAAGTACTAGTTTTAGTTGATCTACCAATTCACCCCCCCACTCTCAGTATATATTTATGTTCCAATAACTGGTATCAGAGCCTAGGGTTCCCTGAAAGAAGATTAATCAGCTTAGGTAGATCTTGGAATAATGAACATAATGTCTAGTAAAGAAGGATCTTCATAAAAAAAACACCGCTCTTTAATATATCAAACTATACATTCTAGAGAATAAGAACGAAAGCATATCTATCTTCATTAGGGTTTGATGTATAGATTTCTATGGTAAATATAAATACAACCCCTATTACAAATCCCCATGATTAGGCTTAAAATAAGGCATATGAGAGTAATACAAAGGCAAAGAATGTTATTCTTTATGGATTATCCAAATCAAAGTTTGTCAAAGTGATGAATTATTAAAATTCCCAAGAGATCTGGAACAAGTTGAAGAGAATCTATGAAGGTGATGACAAGGTAAATTAGGCCAAGTTAAAAACATACAAAGGAATGTTTTAGAGTCTCAAAATGGATGAAGAGAAAAAATTGTAGACTACATTCTTAGGGTAGATGAAATAGTCAATGCAATCAAAGGCCTTGGAGAAGAATTGAAAGAATCAATCATCATCAAAAAGGTCCTAAGATCTTTCCATCATGGTATGATTCTAAAATATTTGAAAACATGGAAGCAAGAGATCTAGATAAGCTCATTGTAGATGAGTTGCATATAACCTTCACTACTTATGAGATGAGAATGGAAGAAGTAGACACTTCCAAGAGAGAAGTTGCATTCAAAGTATCCAAGCATACAAAAGTAGAAGCATCTACATCTAGATTTGAAGAGACTGATTAAGAAGAATCCAACTTTATCAGAAGATTGAAAAGAGGATCTGTAAAGTAAAAAGGTAAGTTACCCTTTAAATGTTTTAATTTTGGTAAAGTAGGATATTTTGTTGCTAAATGCCCTTATGAGAAAAAGGATAACTCTGATCAAGAAGATGATGGCAAAAATATGAAGCCCCACTATTCTAAAAAGAGGAACTTATTTAAAAATAATAAAATCTTATATATAAGAGAAGACATTGACTCACTAGATGATAGTGATAGCTTAGATGATGACCATGACTATTCCTTTGTGGCTAAGGGAAATTAATCCCTATTCATGGCATTATAGTCAATTTTGGTAGATCTAGATCAAGGAAAAGTTGAAGAATCTGATGAAAAAGAGGAAAGAGAAGTGGAACTTGAGTGTGAACTCATCTGTGCTTTAGATGAGATTGATGAGATAAGAAAATAGAATTCAAGATATAAGAAGCTTAGATAAAAGGAAATTGAAAAACTATCCATAAGGCTTGAAAGATCTGATCAAATGATAGTGAGTCTAAAGACTAAAGTTGAAGAGGTTGAAAAAATAGAATATGTAGTCAAAATTGAGCAATAAATTAAGTCTATTGAATATATGAGGCTAGAAGTAGAGATAGTGACCTTCAAAAAATGTCTTGAAAAGGCTAAAGAACAAATAGACAAAGTTCTGAAGCTAAAAGGAGGATCAAATATTCTTGATGAATTGATTAGCTCTCAAAAGCCATCAAAAGGGAAATATAGTCTTGGTTATGAAAAGGGGAAAAGTCCCATAGCTAGTACATCTACTAAGTTATATGATAAATTTAAATAAGGAGGATCAAGAGAAAAGAAAGAGAAATCTTTTTGGGATACAAAGATAGATACAAACACTGCTGATGTGAAGAAGGCTAAAGGAGAAAAGAAGCTTGAGGAAAGGAAAAATAAAAATGAGTCCATCTCCAAAAACTCAAGGAAGATGCCAAAGACAAAGGCAACTAATGTTTTAATGTGATAGGGAGGTTGGCTGAAAAAAGGAACTAGAAAGCAATCTAAGACTGGTTTTAGGCCATTTAGGCTGAAAGGGGTTTGTACTAGTGATGGTAATGTCTTGGTATTGGGGCCTACCAAACAAATCTAAATCCAATAGTGATAAGGTTGTCAGGTGATTTGATAATATATACCATCAACCACATGTTTACACTTATCCATAAAACCAAGTTAGCTTCCCCCTTGGTGATTAAATCCAAGTAGGTAGACCTTGGGAATAGAAATGTTTAATGTCCTTAGAATGTAAATTAATTTGGAAGTGTGTGTAAAAGACAAATAATAATGTGAATAAAATGGTAATTTAAAAAACTATTATTTTATATGTGTTTTTTACTCTAAAAATACAAGCAATTGAAAAGGAAAAGTAAATTAATTACAAGCAAATAGAGGTTAATTTCTTGATTGAGAAGAGAAAAAAGTTAGTTCAGGTGACACTGTATGCAAATACTATAGAAAAAAGTCAAATATGTCACTAATATTTTTAAAAATAAATATCTATAAGCACATAGTTTAATAGGTCTATTGTGTCTTCTAGATGGAAGACAAACTACATAACTATGCTAAATAAGTTGACCTAGTTTATTAAAAGGCTATAGTTTAATAGGATACAAACTTGTGAAAAAAAGTACTGAAATAAGAAAAATGAAATGATAGAGAGAGATAAATATTTAACCTTTATGGGATTTAAAATGTTTTAGATTGAAATTTTTTATGTTGTGATGTTCAAATTCTATTTCAAAATTATATACATAGGGTTAACTGGCTTGATGAGGTTTGCAAAAACCTATTTACTGAAGAAGAAGTTATGAGCATAGTCAACTAGTTTGAATATTTTTGTAGACCTATTTTCCAAAACAATAAAATTGAAGATAGATTCAACTAGTTCAACTATGTATGCAAATCTAGATCTAAAAAAGAATACTATGCCAAACTAATCGATCTAGTAACCTATATTTAGTGAAGACCTCCATAGATAGAATAGAATGTTATAACTATACCAATTGTTTTGATACAATATTAAAAAAATATAAAAATATAATATGATGAAAAATTGATGGCATGAAATAAAAATCTACAAGAGTTTGATTCACATCAGGTTCACCAGAATGTATACAAAGGGAAATATAGGTAATCTATTAATCAATCCTAGTTCATAGAAAATAAATCCTACTTATACTTATGGTTTTTGATACATTATATATTTAGGGTCATAACCAATATGGATCTAATAAACCTAACTAAGGGATCGCTTGCCACAATAATATCACTAGAGAGTGTTTTGGATCCTCTAGTCAAGTAACACTATGTAATCACTATAGATAGGTCCTATATTTCATCTTTATTATTTAAATGAAAAGGAAAGTAAAGTATAATCTAGTGCTCACCAATTTTTTTGTGAAAAGTGGGGGTAATAAACATAAAAATTAAACATGCATATATTTTTATACTTATGTCAATGTATAGGAAATCTTAATGCATGAGAGAGAAGTAAAAATGCAAATCTATTTACTCTTACAAAGGAACAAAGTTAGGAATACTTACCTTTGAATATTAACCCATTGAAACTCAATATTTCCCTTGTCCAAGGTGATTTATAAGAGGTTGTTTTGGTATGTAAAGATAACAAGGACAAGTCAGCTCTAGGATACACAACTTCTCTATGCATCCAAAATACTTATCCATAAGATAAGATCTATATCTCCAAAGGAGTATTGAATCTCTAATATATGATCCTCAAGTAGAATGGTGGCTAAGTAGATGCACAATATAATATTCTTCTTCTTCTCTTCTTAAATAAATTATGAAACGAATGTGTATATATAGATAAATCTTACCCTACACCTTTCTAAAATTTTAGTAAACATGTTTGGTCAAATTCACTTTGTATCTTTATTGATAAAAATGAATCAATTATTGGTTTAAGTCATCTAGGGGATGACCTAGACCATAAATTACTTTTATCAATTAAGTTACATGGTCAATGGGGTTGACAATTTAATGTAAACTATTAAAGGGGGTTTAAGGCTTAGAAAGGGGCTAATAAAGCTAGTAAAATCTTGGAGGAGAGTGAAAGAGAGAAGACAAAACATAGGGAAGTGTTTTAGGAGATGGTTGTGTAGATAGAAAGTGGTAGTGTAGGGAAACAAATTATTTGAAACACCAATGGTCTACCCACCCCTTTTTTGATGCACACTTTAAGATGTGAACTTAGAGATATTGAGACTCAAAGTGTTCTTACAAGAGATAAATCATCTATAATTGATAAAGTTTGAAAATATTATGCATATACACCATGTTTATATTAAATAGGTTTGTATTTATTTTTACATAATAAAATCATTTTTAATGGATTAAAACAACATTTGTGCCATGAAAAAAATCATGATATGGAAATTTATAATCTTTAATGTTTAATTCTATGTAAAGTGTAAACTGTGGAAGGGTAATTCTAGTTGTAATGATTTCAATGCATCTAAATTACTTGTATTCAATAAATATAAGAAACACTCTATTAAAATGTTTCAAATTTCAAAGCAAGTGTATCATAAATAAAATAAGATAAAATATGTATTAAAAAAACAATTATTAACATTATGCTTGAAATCATTAACTCTAAAAGGATAAATCTTTTACTAGCACATTGTCAATGTCTTATGTTTTTTGGGTGGGATATATTCTTTTAGAATTATATGGCCACTTGATAGATCTTGGCCTATCTAATTTTTCTTAATATATCTAGATTGTATTTTCTAATTAAATAACATGATCTATCAGTAAATTTAAACATAAACATATGCTTGAAATAGATAATAGTCATAATACTTATATCTAAGTTATATAAATAAAACTTATAATCAAAATTCAAAAAATTCACTAAAATTAAAAGAGAAAGAAAAAATTTGAAATTATATAGGCCTAATCTAACACATTTAATATAGCATTAGGTTAAAAAATTAAACACAAATTTTTTGTATCAAACAGTTATATTACAAAGGAAACCAAACTATGTATTGCACAAGAATTATATTTTATTGATAAGTCTAAAATGTAACATCAACATTTCTTACACAAGTCTATTGTAATAAATTTGAATAACTAATAAATGGTCAAGTACATGTATCAATACATGTGTTTAGAATGTGCAATGTAGTAACCTAGTGTGCCTATTGTCAATTACAAGGTTGTTGAAAACAAAAAAGAAAAAATTGGTAAAATATCATGCCACTTTAAGAAAAATTTAAAAAAAAATCAATTTTTGATAGCTATGTAATTTAACACTATTTTATTTCCATACAAACAACTTTTTGTAGAGAAAAAATGTATGCACATGACCAAATCTAAGAATCAATATCTATGTTCCAAATAGAAAATCACAAAAGAGAAATGATTTAAAAAAATTTAAAAATTGAATCAAGATTAAAATAAACATAAAATATTTATTAATAAAATAAAATTTAATAAAATAGTAATAATTTACACTTTTGACAAGGTTAAAATGTAATCCTAAACATTTGATCGCACAAGTTAATTGTTTTTAATCAAATAAACACACACATGAGCAAACGTCCTAACTTATCATACATAAATTGTATTTTATGAATTTTTAAACTAATTTTAATAATCCAAATCATTTTTTAAATATATGGACTACTATAAACTAATAAAAAAATTCATAAACACTAGACATGTATTCAAACAATCAAAAACATCACTATATTTGATTTAACCTTGATGAACCTATATATGTGAATTGGTCAATTACTTATAATATGTTTAATAATATTTTAGATACATTTTCAAAATGAACTTAGATAAATTAAGATATAAAATACATACATGTATTCAAACTATAAAAAACACAATGATTAGGAATGTAAGCCCCACATTCTAAAATGTCTAATTAATGTTGATATATTTTGATAACTACATGTTTTATAAGTAGTGTTTCACAAGTGAGTAAAAAGACATATCAAAATGCATAAACATATAACTTGAAAGTTTTTATTTTTCTTAGAAAAAAACACCAAAGCCATAATAGATGAACAAAAAAATAAATGAGGAAAAATGAAAATAATAAAATATATTTTAAGTCCTTCAACACATTTTTTACATAATACAATATTCTAGTACGGCATGTTTTAACAAAACATTTATAGAGCATCTCCAATGGAAGAGTTACACAATTTTTTTGAACCATGATGTATTTGTTTCTCTTAGTTTTTTGTAGTACATATCGGGGACCACCCTCCATATATTGGATATGCATAAAAAGGCACTTTTTTAAAGATAGTCTCATGAATCTAGTTGTATTCATGACATCAAGTTAGAAAATATGGTTCACACAAGATGTGGATTTCTTGTTTTAGATACAACTAATACACTATAGACACATTCATGGGCCTTTCAAAATTACTTGACCACAATTACGCTAGTGTGATTTTTATTTGCATATTAAAGGTATTTCTTGTCAAAATAGTCAATCCATAAAAACATTTTATATGTTAGCTCAATTATATTATGAAATTACTTAGTTAATTCATACCAATGGAATAATATATCACATAAATATTAAAATAATAAGCATATCCACAACAATAATTAATGATATAGAATAATACTTGATAAATATGACTGAGCCACTTTGAGGGGGAACCTTCACAATAGTTTAATAAGAATTGAATTCACAATATAATTCTTAAATATTAACTACAACCTCCTATATGTATTATACTTAATCCATGGTTGTTACATAGGTTGACCCCACTAACAAAATAAGAACATAGATAAATGTGACAAAATGATATGAGAAGTTATGTAAGCCATAAATCAGCCACACATATCCCTAGACATGTTATAGTTTAAGGGCATAACATGCCCCAACCATTAAAAATAACGTTTCCCTCAATTTTAAACAACTTTGGATGCTACTGAAGGAAAGATTCATCCTCCCATGTTTCATCCTTATAATTAATATTATTCTACTTGATCAAATACTCCTTAATCTCTCTTGTTCTTAGTTTGTTAGTGTGTGTCTGAAGGATCTACCCATGTTCAAGAATGACTCACCTTCTTCATCTAATCATGATAACTCAATCTAGGAAAAAAATATTTGTCTAATTTCATTATTTAAAAAATATAAATGAAATATGCAATTATGCAAGTGGACTATTGTAGTTCTAGCTTGTATGCAACACTACCAATTTTTTACAAGATTTTATGAGGGCCATAACACTTATAAGAAAAATATTTATCCTTTTAATTTTTATTCATAGAAATCTAATGATATGGATATAAGCACACAAATACCCAATCACCCATGTCAAAATTAATCTACTACGATGTTGATCCACTTGTATCTTCATTATATTTTTTCCACTTCCAAATTCTCTCTCACACTAGCTAGTACCTCCTATTGATGTTGAATATGTTATTCAACACCTGAACCTTGGGTTGTAACATTAAGGATGAAGTGATGGATGGGAGACAATAACCATAAAGTGCTACAAATGGATCCATATAATAAGAGGTATGGAAGGAAGTAATATACTAAAATTTTGTTAGTGGTAGCTAATGAACCCATTATTCTTGTTTAACTAGTGTAAAATAATTGATATACCCTTCTAGCCATTTATTTACCACCTATGTTTACCCATGAGATTTAGGATGATTTTATGAGCTATGAGCCAACTAGGTACCCAAACCTTGAGAATAAATCAGTCCAAAAATTATTAGTAAATATGGGATCATGTCACTTACAATGATCTTGGGAGTACCATGTAACTTTTGAACTTTATCCAAAAAAATAGTAGATATTATACTAGATTAAAAAAATTATGACAAGGAGCATAAATGAGCATATTTTATGAGTCCATACACAATTACCATGATTACACTTTACCTCCAAACATTGGTAACCCTATAATGAAATCCATGGAAACTTCCTCCCACCTTTGTCTATGAATGGATAAAGGCTGTAGAAAACCTTGAGACTTAATTATTTCACTCTTGTTCTATTTAACAACATGAATTCAACTAAAAAATTATATATACCCCCTTAGGTTTATCCTATAATAAATCATGATTAATTCAAAGAGAGGTTTTCAAAAAAATTGAGTGCCCCTATTAAATATGTATGAATATTTTAAGGATATTGTACTTGAGGATAAAATTATAACATAGGTATAATCAATATTTCTACCATATTGCATTCCTTTTCCAATAATTTTTTTAAATCACAAGAATCATATTTTACATTATGAATCATAACCTATGTATTCCTCTCATTCATGTTTATCTTTCCTTTTCCAACCAATATGCATGATAAATGGTCATTACAAAAAATAATGCCTCAGTGGAATTGTCCCTCATGTATAGTGCATCTGCTACAACATTATTTTTTCCTTTATTATAAATGACTTAAATTTCATATACCAACATTTTATTCGCCAGTTTTTTTGGTTCTTCCAATGATAATTATTATTCTAAAAAATATTTTAGACCATCATGATTAGTATTTACCTTAAAGTGTTTACCCATTAGATAAGGTCTCCATTTCTTGATTACATGAATAATATCTAGCTTATATTTATCAATGATTGGATTTATCCTATTTTACCCTTTGATTTTATGACTCTCAAATGAAATGGGTCTTACTTCATGCATGAATATTACCCACATTCCATATCTTAATGCATCACATTCAACAATATTTTTCTTAGAAAAATTAGGAGTAGACAAAACTAGTGTGGTGCACATAGCCTCCTTTAGTTTCTCAAATTCCTTGGTATTTTTTTAATTTATATGGTAGGAGTACCTATAATACCAAGTTGTGATTGGTGTTTTTATGTTTCCATAATTTTCACAAATTTTTGATAGTAACATGTTATCCCCCAAAAAATCCTCAAATTCTTTAGGATCTTTGGTACCTACCACTCCATCATAGATTTGATCTTATTAGGGTCTATTTTTAATACTTAATGTGAAATAATATAACCAAATTAATCTAAATTTTAGACTACAAAATGAAATTTTAAAGGTTTTACTTAAATTATATGTTGTGCTACAAATATTCTTTCCCATTTTTGTTGTATATTATGATGTCATCAAAAACACCAACACAAATTTCCTCAAAAAAATACCTAAATACAATGTTCATTAAAATATAAAATGTAGATGGTGAATTTTTTATACCAAAAGGCATGACTAAAATCTCATAATGTCATTCACAAGTTTTGAAATTTATTTTAGGTATATCCTCATCTTTAAATTGAATTTGATGGTACCTAGAATGAATATCTATTTTTATAAAAAAACATCACCACGTAACACATATATCAAATTATCAATTAATTTAATAATGAAATTATAATTTATTATGTACTTGTTTAGTTCTCTATATCCTAGGCACATACTCCAAGTTTCATTCTTCTTGTGCACCATGACCACTGGGGATGAATATTCACTTTGGTTGTCTTATATTTCTTACCTATAACATATCATGTATTATATTTTCAATTTCACTCTTATGGGAATGTGGATACCTATATAGTATGATGTTTGGTGGTTTAATTCTTAGAAACACTCAAATGGCATGATCATATTCTCTTCTTGGTGGTAGGCCTTTTGTCATGGCACCAAAAATAGATGGGTGGTAATTAATAATCCTATATAGATTAGGATGTGTAGATGCCTTTTTTGGTTGAACTTCTATAAAAATAATTTTGATACAAATCCTTCAATTGATTTTTTATAATATTCATCATTTGATTTATACTAACTGATTGTGGATACTTTTACCATAATATGTGTATTTCATATATCCTACCTTCATAATGAGAATGCATGAACAATTCCTATAAATTTCTCTTTACTCTATTCAAGCTTGTGATCCATTAGGTTTATAAAATAATATCTACCTCATTAATTTGAAAATAAAACATAAGATAATTTATCCCATACTCTCCCTTAACAAGATTAATACTATGTCATTTCATAGAACTATTGATTATGCCACCATCTGCAATCATGACCTGAAATAATGAAGCTAGATTAAAAAAAGGAGTTCAAATGAGAATCAAAATTACTATTGAAGAAGTTATGTGTACTTCATAAGTCAATCAACATTATCACATTCTTTTTATTTATGAACCCCATAACCTTAATTTTTTTGGAGTGTTAATACCCAAGAGCTCATGACAGGTAGTAGTAGGGTGAGAATATTTAGATTCCTCCTATGTTTATTCCTAAAAATTTATTGAGGAATCATCATATTTTTCAAATTCATTATCTCATTCAAACTATAATAGCTTATGATCATCACATTTGTGTCCTTTTTTCCACTTGTTATAATAACCAAAACATAACTCTTTTAAAAAGTTATCTTCAATTAGTTGAGGGTTCAATCTATTAGGTTGAGGAAATGATTGTGCTTGAGAATTGATTTCTTGACCATTAGTGAAATCCAATCATTTGAACATATCTCTTTCCTCTACCATGTGCACAAAGACCACAAATTTAGATATTGAACTTGGATTAAACATGTGAACATAAATTTGGATGTTATCCTTGATCTAATTTTAGTACAAGTCATTCATTTTGTCCTCTTTGTTGGCATCCATGTGTAATAATAGATTATGGAATTGTTGAATATAATACTTGATAGTACCTTTTTGTTGTAACTTTGATAATTTACTAAACTATTTTTATATGACATTATTTTGGTAGTGAATCTAAATCTCATCATAAAAAACTAATCAAGTAACATGATGGCCCTTATTTTTATTTTGAGTACACAGCCACCTAAAATAAATGAATTACTAAAGTTCCAACTATTGAAATGCCATGACTACCTTTTATGAACATGAGGTCTGATGTATATAAAATAGATTTTCCATTTGATTTATCTAAGAGACTATATCCTTTCCATCAAACTTATGCACTTCCACTTTTGGAAACATGTTATTTAATCTAGTATTTGATTTTTTATTGTTCTAGTTGGGATAACCTAAATAACATGGTGGAGGGTTATTTGGATATGGAATATTAAACTTAAGAGTGTTAAATGTCCCATGTATATCTTCCAACTAAGACTTCACATCATCCTTGTCCCCTATTACCACATTGATGTCCCCTTTTACCACATCGATAGAATCTTTCTTCATCATGCATTGCGCATTTTGCTAAAGATGGTCAACCAACCTAGAAACCCTAGAATATGAGGTTTAAACTCCATGTACTCATTTTAAATCATTTTTCCTAGAGTGTCTTTCTCTTTTCCATTTTCATGATTTTTTGGACTAGTCAGTATGAATCCTAAGATTTAGGGTTTGAGGCCTAGAAAAAATTATACTAGAGGATTATACCGAAGTGATCATCTCACTAAGATAATTATAAATAATATTAGTTTATAAAAGGGTAAAAAAAATATAGCCTTTTTTAAAATAAAAAAACTCAAATAATAGTATGGTGATGATAAAATAATTATTTATAGATCACAAGTTATAATTTTTATCTTTTAGCTCTCATGACAATAGCTACGCTAGATCCAAAAAATTACATTATAAATTCTTTCCTAAATTTAATAACTGATACCACTTGTAATTAAATTAATTATATAATTCACACCATTAGAATAATATATTATATGAATATGAGAAAAATAAGAAAATCCACAATAATAATTGATGAAAGAGAATAATACTTGATAAATATGATTGAGCCACTTCGAGGGGGAAACCTATGCACAAATACACTATGATTGGAATTCATAATATGATCCTCAAATACTAACCACTACCTCTTATATATACTATAATTAAGCCATGGATATTCCATAAGGAGACCTTACTAATAATATAAGAACATAGAGAAATGTGACAAGATGATATGAACAATTATATAAGCCATAAGTTAGCCACACATATCCCTAGACATACTATAGGTTAAGGGAATAATAATATATAATAAAAATATATAGAGAGAGACTATTAAAAAAATTAAATACATTACTCTTTACTTACAAAAAAGTTTCAAGAATTGTTGTTCATAACTATGAAAAATGATATTGTGTTCATTTTTTAATTTGCATGGGAATGTTTTATAAAACACCTTAGTTTGGATATATATTTTTATTTTAATGACATTGAGTGTCTATCTATTATTCAAAAAAGCATTTAAATGTTTTACTGAATTTGAATAATGATAAAAGAACAATGAAAATAATTATTTATATAGAAACTAAGCTCTATGGCATCAACATTATAATGTTATTCAAGAAGTGCCTTCTATTTCATTGTATTCAAGAAGTCATTGGCAATATTAGTCAAACAACATAATAAACAATTTCAAATCAAATGTTTGAGTAATTTAAAAATAATGATAGAAGAATAATTATCAATAAATATCATATGATCATAACTATATTCCTTATGTTATTTAATGAAGCTCCCAAGTTTCAAAGCCATCTTTTCATATTCCTAATTATGTGAAATTTTAAATTAATGTTCAAGTAATTATAAATTCTATAGAGATAATTTATAACTCATTAAGATTATTGACACTCTAATTAATGTTTTCACATTATATTTTGTATTGGTTGATAATTTTAATATATATTATAATAATGGCTCAAAGGAAAATATAATAAACATAGCTTATGTGTTTTTTTTAAAATGACTATCATATCACATGTTCATTTAAAACCCAAACCTTTATGACTTTCTTACAGAAAAAAAATTAGAAAGGCTTTGATGTGTAACAATGACTAAGGGATAAAAATATAGAAGAAGAGACATTTTTGAATGAAGTATGTCAGTCATATTTATCAAATCAAATTACTATATTAAAATAATGTAATGATTATTATAATGAATACATTCAAAATGATGGCAACATAAAATCCCATGCATTGAACTTCTTTAGAGCTCTTTGTATTTTTTAAATCACATTAATGTTTTATCAAAATTTTGAATTAACTTGGTGATTAACTCTAATTGAGATAAAATGAATTAAAATGTAGAAAAAGATGTAAAAAACTTGTAACCACCAAAATGATAAAAAAATATTGAAATCAACAAAGCATGATTAAATGAAATAAGGTTAATGAACAACACAAGATACTTATATGTATTTTATCTATAAAATGACTATGTGAAACTCAAAATTGGTTGGAGCTAATTAATAAATCTAACTATGATTATGAAACTAAAAGTATGAATATAATTATTCAAGGTCAAAAACATCAAGAATGGGATAGGATCGACTAACACTAACATTCTCTACTAGTCAATTTTGTCCTCTCAAAATTCATGGAAATTAGGGCACAATTATCTATGTTTGTGTGAAACATGACATTGTGCATAAAATTGACCTTTAGATGCACACTAATGACCTAAAAATAATTTATTCAAACTAGAAACCCTAATAGGGTTGGAAATATTTTAAAATTTTCAAAGATAAAGGAAGGAGTGTAATGGGTTGAGTTAACCCAAATCATCCCCTTGATGACTAATCATTTCCTATGTATCCAATACTCCAAATAAAGAAATCAAGCCCATGTAGTTATCCCACTTAGATTTATTTGTGTTATTTTTCTCCTTTATATATATATATATATATATATATATATATATATATATATATATATATATATATATATATATATGGATGGGGATAGGGCATAATTTATATAGGATAGTTGAGTTCTCAAATTGAGTATGGAAAACATACCCTATAAATTCAAAGTGGGTTGATCATATTGAATAATTCATAATGATTTTATTTTTACTTGGATAAAATAGTATTTGGACTCATATTAGGACTATTTTAGATGACTAGAATCATATTTCATAAGAATAGGTATGTTTTTTTTAGTGTGAAATAGTGTAAGTATGCCTTAATTTTGAAATTTCCAAGTGATATAATAAGTTACTTAGATGTGCTTTTATAGAAATCAAAAATGGGAAATCCTCACTCTATATTATATATATATATATATATATATATATATATATATATATATATATATATATATATATATATATATATATATATATATGGATGGGGATAGGGCATAATTTATATAGGATAGTTGAGTTCTCAAATTGAGTATGGAAAACATACCCTATAAATTCAAAGGGGGTTGATCATATTGAATAATTCATAATGATTTTATTTTTACTTGGATAAAATAGTATTTGGACTCATATTAGGACTATTTTAGATGACTAGAATCATATTTCATAAGAATAGGTATGTTTTTTTTAGTGTGAAATAGTGTAAGTATGCCTTAATTTTAAAATTTCCAAGTGATATAATAAGTTACTTAGATGTGCTTTTATAGAAATCAAAAATGGGAAATCCTCACTCTATCTATCCTAGAAATATAAACTAGTTTATAATGGAGGGTATAAATTTAAAAATTATTCCTTGTTAAGGGTGAAGGTCAAAATTGAAACATAGAAAACTGACTATAACTATTAATCCATAATGGTAGATTTTGTCTGTCAAAGTAATATGTAAATTTTGAAATATGGGATGTCTATACAGATGCTTAGATGGGTTTTTGGAAATTTAGAATATTTTTTAAGGTATAATATATAAACTTAAAAATGTAAGGATATGTATAATTTCTTATGATAGAGTGAGGTGGTGAAATAGGTCTAGATTAAGTGCTCAAGTCAATTAAAGTTAAAGTGGGCTCAAATTGGTATTATCAAGTATTCTTGACTAAATTTAAGTGACTACATTTTCTCTCCATTTAGTCTATAAATCAAATTACTATATTAACATCAAAGATATACCTAATTGTCTAAAACACCCTTTTGCTTTGAGAGAAAACTCCAAATCTTGCAAAGTGTTTCATAGAAAATCCTGCCATGATGTAAAAGTAGTTAATGTCCATATGTGAAATTAAAAATTTAAATGTATCATAAATTTAAAAATATTTAAAATAACAAGGAATAAATTCACCTATATGTATGAAACCAATGTTTCTCTTATAAATTTCCTTAGATATGGTGCTCCTTAAAGCATTGGAGAATTGGTGTTTCTCATGAATAACTTGGAGAGGTTAGTTCCTTAACTGAACTAAGTGGTTAATTGAGAGGAATAAATCCCCAATTTGGATCAAACATGAATAATAAAATAGAACCCATTAAGGGATGTAAAAACTTCAATATTTTTTTGGTCTTTCTAACTCGAAGATGTGAAATGGATTGGAATCTATAATGGATTTAAAAGTAATAATTCTAGAGAGAATTCAACCTATAAATTATGCATTATACACTTAACTATATCAACTATTGTATATGGCTTTTAGATTAAATAGTTACTTTGTTCCTTAGTTCTCTAATACATGGTCAAAAGATAATGGATAACATCCATGCTCATACTATGTCTACAAATAACAAGTAGTATTGAAAATATGGCATTAATTTGTATCATGCATCCCCCTCCTCCCACCTCCCCCCCCCACCCCCCCACCAAAATTTCAAGAATAGTATAGTTTTCATGAAGCTATATCATTCCCCCATTATGATAATTATAAAATATATAACTAAATGTAAATACAAATTTGTAAAATTTGTTTGAAGCTTGTGCATGAATTTTTATCATGCACCCAAAATTATATGAATTTATGATTTTTTATTGTAATTTAAGTTCATATGAATGGCATATTCCCACAAAATATTTACCAATGATTGGATTTTTAATCATTTAAAAACTTTTGAAATTGTATTCTATACCAAAAATTTGATTTTTTTCTTGAATAAGTTTATATCATGTATGAAAACCCTAATGAAATGCCCCCTTTTGAGGTGAGGGAATTATGCATCCTAAAAGTCACTCATATCAAAACAAAATTTAACTATTTCATATGTACTTATATGTAATCATTGAATGTTATAACATATGTGTAAAGTATGTCAACATGAAAAGATATATATTATATACAAAGGAAAATGCAACTGACCTATTAATCAACCCTAGCTCAAAGAAGATAAATCTTACTTACAATTCCATTTGTTGATACATGAGATATTTAGGGTCATGAAAAAGTGGATCCACTAAACCTAACCAAGGGATCTCTTACCATAATAATATCATTGGAGAGGGTTCTAAATCCTCTAGTGAAGCAACACTATGCAATAACCCTATCTAGGTCCTATGTTATCATATTCATAAAGTAAATGCAAAGCAAAGTAAAATCTAATCTAGTTACCACTAAATATTGTGGCAAAAAATAAAGGGTAATAAACATAAAAATCAAACATGCATATAAGTTCTATATTCAAGTCAATGTATAATAAATCCTAATGTATGGGAGAGAATTACAAATGTTAATCTATCTAATTTAACAAAGGAGAAACAAATTTAGGAATACTTATCTTTGAATATGAACCCATCAATCTTCAATCTCTCCCTTGGTGAAGGTGCTTCATAATAGGTTATTGTGGTATGTAATGATAAAAAGGATAAGTCATCTCTAGGCTATGTAACTTCTCTATGCATCTAAAAGACTTATCCATATGATAAGATCTATATCTCCAAAGAAATTATTGAAACCCTAAGAAATTATCCTCAAGTAATTTGGTGGATAAGTAAATGCACAATATATTATTCTTCTTCTCTTCCTTATAAATGACATAAATAGTTTTGTGTGTGTGTGTGTGTGTGTGTGTGTGTGTGTGTGTGTGTGTGTGTGACCCTAAACCTTTCTAAAAGTTTAACTAATAGGGTCAGCCCAATTCATCTCTGTATCATTAATTGATAAAAATGTGTTAGGTATTGGTCTATGTTGGCCAAGGATGACCTAAACCCATAACATTTAAATATCAATTTGAATATAGAGTTAGCCCAGGCTGATAGTGTATGGTAAATGTTAAAAAGGGTTTAAGGCTTAGGTAGGGGCTAAGTAAGGTGGTGAATTACTTGGAGGATTGTTTATGTGAAGAGATACAACTTAGGGAAGTGTATAAGAGATGATCATGTAGATAAAAAGTGGTGGTATAAGGGACAACAATATTGTGAAGCACCAATGGTCTACCCACCCCTTTCCCAGTGCACCCTCTAAGGTGTGCACTTAGAAAGATTGAGATTCAATGGGTTCCTATAAGAGAAAAATATTTATTAATTGATAAGTTTTTAAAATATTATGTCTACACATAATCCCCACTTTAATCTCATCACATGTCATGTAGGTACAATAGGGGATGGTGCTTCGAGAAAAGAACATAGTAACACACAACACTGAAGTTGAATACATTGTAGTAAGGAGCAAATAAAATAAAAGAAAGGAAAAGTATGAAAAACATATACCTTTACTTACCTTAGTATTTTAGATAAGGAATGAAGTGAAATAAATGTGAAGGTGCCCAATGTAGGGAACATTAGGTGAACCTATAGAAATTAGTGAAAAAGAGCAAAAAATCAATTTTTTGTAAAATATACATGTAATATATGAAAAGATTAATTATAATGTAAATATTATATAGCATCTTGTGGTTTGGAAAAAGAGATATTAGAAATAAATATATGATCAAAAAATGGAATTTGATTGTAAATATTTGACAAGTAGATAATTTTGAATAGTAAATATAAATAGAGTGAAAAACAATTCATTTGTTATTTTTACTATTCTAAGGAAGCATTGCTCTATGAGACCCATAATCTTAGAGAGTGATCATGGTAAGGAGATGATAGTTAATATTTAGAGGATGCATAGCAGCTGCATTGAGTGTAGCATAGGTAAGAAAACATAAATTTTAAATTTTTTAGCAATTTTATTTGAAATTAAGCTAGATATAAAAAATTGAATGGTAGGCAAAATATAGTCACCAAAACTAACCCTAAGATTTTTTTAGGTCAATTAAGGGTAGAATAGTGTACTAAGTAGGAAAATATTATATCAATAAATTCTTAAGGTATTTATGGTAAATGGTAAAAAATTCATCATAAACAAGAATAGAGTAGACCCTGTCGACTTAATTTATAAGGTGATATAAAAATAGGAGATCGACTATAAAGTAGTAGGATATCATAATATTATTGAAGGCAACTAACTATGTAGTAGTAGGTTAATATAGTTTAGAATATGAATATGGCTGACATAGTACACTCTGACTGATGCAGTCAGTAATATGTGGTGGATACAATATGCCAAAGGGGGTCAACTACCTACTAGAGGGCCAAAGTAGTATGCTAAAGTTGGAAAAGGGGTCGATTTAGTATAAAATGAGTAGAAACAATCTAAAATAAAAAGGTTTGATTATGTACTAGTGAGATAATGCAATATAATAGGACTATAATAGGGCCAATTTAGTATCAAATGGATTAATGGTGTAGAAATAAAAAAAAGAAAATTAAAGCAAATAAGCTAATGAAGTAGTCAATTTGTAAATTTTTTAGAATATATTTTAATTATTGTGACATCAATATCTAATACACCCTCTATTGTTTGATATTTTAAAGAGAAGCTAAAGATTATGGTGCCTAGTGGATGTTTTTTGGCTACCAGATCTATTAGAGGAGTTAGCAAACATGGATAGGGCTCGACTAGTTGAATTTATCTTTCACAACATTATGGAGATGAGATAAATCCCTTTGATTTTTTATTTCATTATCATGTTCCTAATGTCATGGGAATATTCGACCAACACTTTTTTATTGGAGGTGGATGGGGACACCATAGAGGTGGCTATTACTTTGGAGGATGTCCATGCATTACTTGGAATTCTAATAAGGACATTGGTGATTACTGATACATAGGAGTCATATAATGAGAGATGATCCTTATCCCAGTGGAATATAGGCTTAGATAGGATCTACCTTGATTTGTGTGTGCTATTGTTTGATGTTTACCTTTTAGCCATTCTAAAATCTAGAAAGTTGTGATAGGACTTGTGATAACATGAGTGTTGTGTCACAAGTCATACGTCAAGGTATCATTGTATGTGATAGCCTTGTGATAGTAAATTTTGGATTAGAGAGTGATATATGATTTTGGTTCTATCATCTAGGTCCATCTCATGCATGATATATATGGGATGTTATCTTGGGGAAATAAGATAATGGATTTAGTTATACTTTTGAGTAATTAGATAAATGAAAGGTTTCCTATGTATCAGTCAATTAGGTTATCCCATGTAATTGATGATAGTTTTCCTTAGGTCATTCGATAGAGATAGGACCATGTATTTTGGGCCATTCCCCATGTTCCAACATTATATAATGTCACTTGAAGGAAGATAGTGTGGTATCCATACATTTACATAGCTACCATATGACATAGTAGTGCTATCATTGATATTAGGTTTATCATGTGTGCATATCATGGGCCACTACAATTCATGGGTGTAGCCTCATCTAGTGGATCACATACTTGAACAATTATGACTTCCCCATCTGGTGTCTCTTCTAATAGTTCCTACTTATTAGGCATGACATGCTAAAGAGCTAAGAGGAAGAGGAGGTAGAGGGGTACATATGAAGATATTGATGATCAAGCCTTGGTGGGATAGACCATGGGTTAGTTGAGTATGAAAATAAGAGGTAATGTTGATAGGATTAAAATACATAATTGATGTGGATGTATGGTAGGAGGAATCACATTAAGCACCACATTAAAGGTGAAAAAATCCATTAAGAGCTCATTAGATATGGAGGCATCATCAATGCAAGGAGATGTAGACACTAGCTATCACATAGAGGGATATGATTCTAGATCAAGGACACAATTATTCCATAGATAAACCATTGAAGAGAGGACCATGATAAGCATAGGTGGTGAAACTTGGATTTAAATTGGTGTAGATGCAAATGATGGAGGAGGTACCTTGTGGGTGAGTAGATGGTGAGACCATGGTCTACAATACTAGCATTGGTGAGAAAATTTTTGATTTTTTTTAAGTTTTAAATATAGAACACTAGTTACATTATTGATTTTGATATATAGATGATTTTATATATATATGTGATCTAATGTATATCTAGTTTTTTGGTTTTGTAGATCCTGCTATAGATGAGGTTAGATGGGGAGCCTTAGTTATGGCTTCATATCATGACATTTTAGATGGGGTGTTATCATTGTATGACCTTACCATGTTGGATGATCATATGGTTCCATTTACCCTAGCCTAAGCAAGTTAGCTTAGACTAGTGGGAGAGGCCATGAGATATCTACAGGCATGTGGTGATAAGTTATAGCCATTAGTATGGGTTGGGGATGGATAGGATCAGGCATGGTAGGCCTTAGCATATGATCAACCCATGCACATTGTGACTACCATCCAAATTAACAAGTAAAATCCTAGGTGGCCAATCTATAGGGATAGGTTTCTAGTTTTAGATCTTAAACTACCTCTTTACATCACACTATTTAGAGAGGTTAGTCACAGGCATCCATGGGTAGTATAGCTAGGCCACATGATAAACATGATAGAGTACATCCTTAGAGATAAAGATATTTTATTTTTAACTTTGTATTGTGTGTTTTGTGTGTGTGTGTGTGTGTGTGTGTGTGTGTGTGTGTGTGTGTGTGTGTGTGTGTGTGTGTGTGTGTGTGTGTGTTGATGTTGATAGTTTCATTAATCTCATAACTTGTACTTGGATTTGGATGTGGATGCATGGATATATTTATTTACTAGCACATATATTTAGATTTTGTTATATATGCTATGAAAAATATGTGATGTATGTTTTATTTTATGTTTTAATGAGACACATGTATGGTTAAAAATAAAAAGTCAAAAATGATTTGGAAAAGTATATTTAATCAAAACAAATGTAATACACACTATATCATGATGGGAAATGTGTAAAAAAAAGGATGAATAAATATAATAAACCAAAGATGGTAAAATGGAAAATAATTTTTTTAAACGATGTAAAATATTTTCACCAAATTAAAACAAAAAAAATCACACTATATCACATTAGGAAGTATGAAAATATTTTAATAAAATAGAAGGCACATTAAAAAAATGGTATAAAAACAAAACAATTAAGTCAATAAATCATACTAAATCAAGTTGAGAAGTATAAAAAGAAATACAAAATGTAAAATTAAATTAAATTAATCACACTAATTCAAGCTGATAAGTATGAAAAATTTAGTAAAATTATTGTAATAATACACAAAATCAAAAAATATGAAGATGAAAGTGAAAGACTTATGAAGTAATCATAAAACATACTAAATCAAGATGGGAAGTATGTCAATGATCTGTAACTCATAATCAAACACTACTTATCTCAAATTTGACACGTAATTTACTTCTAACTTGGTTATAGTATAAACTAGGTATTAGAATATTTTGTGAGGGTTTGGTCCTATCTATGGTTTTACACTACAACTCACAAAGGGAACACTAATGAGGCGGAAAAAACTATGAGAATGATTTTAAAAGATATTTTTAATGTGTTAATTTGTGAGGTGGGCCTAGTCCTATCCATGGTATTACACTAAAACTCATAAAGGGAACACAAATGAGGTGAATGGTAATTAATAAATAGGTTATTATGGTAATTTTTTAGGAGAGCCTGGTCCTAACCATGGTCTTACACTGTAACTCAAAAATTGAAACCCTAGGGGGAATGATCAGTTAACAAAATAATATTTATCAAGGGGAAATATTATGAATGTTGTAATGAAAGAGATAATGTAAAATACATGAAATAATCATCTATGATAAGGCCTTAGGAAACATTAGGCATACTAGGTACAAAGGAGAGACACTAAAGTTTAGTGACCATAAAAATACAAAGGATACCTGCTCACTATAAGAATGAAACTATATAGGAAAATAGGTCAGATATTAAGATCAACTCAATATAGTTACATGAAAAAGAAAATTAAAATGTACCTACCTTCCCACAACATTTTCCTCATTCCTTAGGACCTCTTATAGAGTCATCGGTCTACTGCAAAGATTAGGTACTTATGTGAGAAAGTAGGTAGCATTAAAATATTTTTTAATTCTCCTTTTCCAATCTACGAGCCTACTACACCCTAATAGACCTTGAATCTATCATGAGTCCAAATATGGAGTTTGAAATTTTATTAGGAATAAGATATGTGCTATGTCACATCTTTTAGTGTGATTTGACTTATTAATTTATATGTTGTGTATTGTATCATTTATCATTTATCTTTTGTTTGAATGATTTATCTTTTAACTTTTTTATGGATTATATGATTCCTCCTCCATATAGATTTGGAATAACCAACATGATTGATAAAATTGATACACATGAATGAGATTTATACTTTGGTTAAAGGAAGATAAGTATCCAAAGATATGATTGACTAAACACTTAGGATTACTTATAAACCAGTGTGTAATCTCAAGTTTCAACCGTATGTATGCTTAGTATGTGAAAGGAATATAAAGGAATAAAGGGAGATCAAAAGTAGATTGGTAAATAGAATTACAATGAGACATCTTGTTTGCTAACTAATCATATGGTAGAGAAATATTACTAAAGGGATCAAGGTTTGTATAACCAAGTCACAATAATAAGTATCTAAGTTTTAATCAAGATAAGGTAGCAAAAAATCATTGTAAAAAAGAAAAATAATCTATGAAAGAAATGGAATCATAAAAAGAATTTTGAAATCATGGAAAGAATGATAATAAGCCACAAGAAAAGAGGAAAGTAAATGAAACCATATAAAACACATAAAGTATAATATAAATATCCATGTAAAATAGATAGGTGAAACTAATTTTGACATAGAATCAAGTGTATAAGATGTATAAAAGTGGATCACAAATCCAATCCAAAATCATAATGAATAACAATGTGAAATAACACCATGTCATGTTCATAAATACTAATAAATTATCCACAAATATTATCCATGACATCTAAAATATATCTATGAAGCTAGATATTAACAATAATCAGAGTCTCATCAATCCTCATGGAAAGTTGTGTAAAGACTTATCTCTGAATCTCATCAACAAAAAATGTAGGTGTAACTGAAGGATTATGATCATGAGGGATATTTTATGTAGGATACTCAAGGAGAAGAATAGTTGACTGAATAGTAATGGTATATATGGGGTGATAAGGAGGCACCAATGATGGAGGAAGAACCACAGTTGGAGAAGGAGGTGCCATTAGTGAAAAAAGAGGAGCCTTATTTCATGGGAAAATTGTGGAAGAAGGAATAACTAATGTAGTTGTCAACTAAGGGTGATCATGAAAGTGATTTTAGATAATACAAAAATGATTAGCATGATGGCTACTACACTAGTGCCAAATATGATATACCTCCCCATATTTAGGGATATACTCGAGTAACAATTTAGGAGGAGGTATAGCCTTGTACTTGGGGTAATCAATGGTGGGATGTAATGTGTTAATATATTACCAAAGTTTTTAACAATGAGTGTAAGAATGGTTATATGTCCCATGTAAGTAACAAATATTCTTATTAGTATACTTTTGGGGCCTATTAATAGAAGTAATAGAAGGAAAAGCTAGGGATGGTTGATACAATTATAAGTCTCTAGTCTAATGATAGAAAAATTTATGGATATCATAATAAGGTTAATCGACCCACTGTGAAATCATGGGATCAAGCTAAAGCAAAGGAAGAAAGCCTTCCCCAAGTGAAGGTGGGGCTAAAATAAAAACTAGACTAGGCTCATCTAAAGGTAAAGCTAGATCAGAAACAAGATGAGGCTCAATTGAAGGTAGAGAAAGAGTAGAAACTAAACTAGGCTGAGTTGAAGATGAGGCTATTCATGCACAATGATTAAGAGTAGTAGCTAACATATCTAGGGGAAGTAAAAACCAAGGATCCTAGTATATATAAAAATGGTAAGGACCGGTCATGGCATGACGCATGAGCATGCTTCTAAGAGGCTTTACTAAAATTGTAGGTGTACCATGTGATTGTTCCATCTCTACCCTGGAATTATAAAGGAAGGAATGATAAAATATGAATGAAAAGGCTAAAATAAATAAGTGTGATATCAAAGAATCTTAGCATTTCTAACTTGGAAAATTCTACATAAATTATAACCATCATCATAGTTAGATGTATGTAAGATGATGGTACATGTAGGTATGACCTTATCATCAAAAGTTTCATGATATATAGAATGTCTAGTCTTAGTTAAGACCATAGGGATATCATCAATATGAGTTTGACAGGATCAAGGTTACAAAGAGGAAGGAAGTTAGGTAATTATATGAGGGGATAAATTAGAAGTTTTGATCATGAGGCTAATCTCATTTGACTCATCATCATTAGAATCTAGGAGGTTATCTAGTATGTTCCCAATGATTTTGGGGTGACCATTATAATCTAGGGTAGAATTGATAGGATAATTAAAGAGTTGAGATTCCCTAAATGGGATACTAGGTAAAGATTCAAGGGTAGTTATTTTAAAGACACCACATTCTTGGAATTGCTCAAAATTGTAAGGGTTTGTGTCTCCTCGAATCTTTTAAATATCACCATTATGGGGGAATTTGATGCATTAGCATGCAGATAAGGTGACTTCCCTCATATGATGAGTCTAAGGTCTACCAAGAAAAATGTTATAAAAGGGGGAAAGTTAAACATCATAACTTTCACATGGATGGTGATAGGAGGGATGGTAATGGGAAGCCACATGTAACATAGATGATGCATTTTCCTTATATCATAGCTTTGATGTGTGGTATATGTGTCCTTGAGATTATATTCAAAATATCCAAGTGTTTTAATGTAATCAAGGGAAGCAATGTAAGTACTTAGACCCTCATCAATTAAGTCACATTTAAATTATTTATCATTAATTTGGATGCTAATGGATAGAGGAGGATCATACGCACAAAGAAAAATCTCATCAAGAATTTTAGAAGTGATAGGAAACTTAAGTGAAAGAGAAGTGTCCATTATTTCATCAACATGTATGGACATCTCTTCACATTGTTTAAGGATACCATCTTTGGATCTAGACAAGGTGTCTTTATGTCATGCTAGAGGAGGATGAGGGATGCTCATTTTAAATAATAATTTCATTAGATGGTTTTGATTATGGGTGAAGTTCACATTAATTTGAGAGAAGGTATTTGAGATAAGAGATGATAAATTTTTATAATGGGGTCATATTCATCATAACCCATGGGAGGAATGCTATATATAGGTGCATAAGTTTTAATATCTCCTATGAAAGAGGCACGGAAGTGAAAGTAAACTTGTGCTGGTAAGGTGTATATGGTTTGGGTTGAGGACAAATAGGTTGATTGACTTTAGGTTTTGGGATGGTTTATGGAGGTATTTCTTGTGGTTGGGTTGAATAAATACTATTATAAGGTTGAAGAAGGTTGTTTTGATGTGTAGATGTTGGAGAAATAGTAGAGATAGTGTGAGAGGTATGATCAATTTGAGTTGTTGAAAGTGGTTTTTGAAAGGTTATAAGGTCATCTTTCCCCAACTCCATTAAATGATATGGGTAAGTGTCTTGAATAACATGTAACATTTGAGAGGTTTGGTGTATGGGTGTTGGAATAGAGTCAATAAAAGTAACTCTCTTCATATGTTAGTCATATTTACCATATTGTATTCATTATTAGGGAGGTCTATAAGAATTTAAACATTATTTTAATAAAGAGTAGGCTTTTTGGTTCTAACTTGATGGTTGAAAGAGGATCTTTGTATATAGTAAGATGAACATTAACTTGATTTATATATTGATTTGTTTTTTGCATTTCATTGGTTTTTCAATCTATGTCATATGATTGTTGACACTTAAAAATGATTTTTTCATTATCAAAGTTTGGGATAAAAATAAAATCCATAGATAAATTACATACTTGTTTACAAGTCTCATGAGAATGGCCTCAACTTACATGAAACAAACAAAATTTGTTCAGATCATACCATGATTTCATTAGATAAGTGGGGTCAAGATCTTAGGGTAGAGGTCTTGGAATATGATTTTAGAGCTCAACTAAGGATAATGGTTTGTGGATGTGAGTGTTTTTTGTTTGTGAATATGTACGATTATAAGTGTTTATTGGAGGGGGAGTATGTTCCATAGTGTTGTTTGGAGTGATTGATTGAATTTTGTGAATAGTATCATAGGTATCGATAATGAAATAATTATTTGCATGATAAATTTTGTTTTTAATTATCATACAAGTGCCTACTATAGGTTTAAATGGTTCAAATTGGTGCATGAGAAAGTCTTGTTGCTTAGCATGGTCAAGGGATTATTCCAAAAAAATTAGAGAGAGAGTCCTAACCCTATATTGTAACTTAGGGTAGAGAACATTATTAAATAGGTGGAAAAGGTTGTCATTACCATATTATGCTCACATTTTTTAGACAAGTTATTCCATCATTTTATGAAGGCTTGTGTTGTTTCAATTTTAAGTTATTTAAAATTTATGAAGTGAGCTAATTTATTCTTAGGAAGATCACTAGTTTGAAATTATTGAACTAATGAGCTAATCAAGTTTTCGAGACTAGTAATAAAAAGGGTTTTTAGTTTATTTTAATAATATAAATAATCTCTTGAGAGTGTTTTAGATAATAGTTTGGTATCAGCAAAGGTTAATTTTGACCTGATCTTTGTAAAGGTTACCAAATGTATTTAAGTGCAATGTAGGATTAGTGAACCCATTATAGGTGATTATTGTGATACCTCATATCTCAATATTAGTGATTTAAGGTACAAGGGGTTAATTTTTTAGATGTTTTATCATTTTATTAATGAGGGTGGTTGAGGAATAAGGTCATCATGGGAATCCCTAAGGCGGTGGGGGGCATTCATATTTTGCACTCCCTACAAAACCTATTGGGGTTGGTTTTGAAGATTAATGAGATGGTTTTACATTTGCATCATTTGATTTGTGTTATTAGTTTGTAAATTATGGATTTGATTAGTGTTTGTAATAAAATTTGGTGATCTTGGGTAATATTTTGACTAGTATGTGTAGCATGTGATGCATTGATATTGGTATTAATGGATTGAATTGTACTATAAGTAGTGGAATGCACCACACTATTGGCATGAGAATCATTTGTAGAAAAAGAAGCACTAGTAGAATGATTAACATTTATAGAAAAATGTGCACTAGTGGCATGATTAGTATTGGTATAAAAAGAATCACTAGTAGAATTATTAACATTGCTATCAAAATATGCACTAGTGGAATGATTAAGAATAAGGGTCTTTAGAAAATGCCCACTCAAAGTTGAACATACCATTAGTGGAGATACTTGGCATGGAGTTTTAAGAAGTAATTAAAGAAGATATTATAGTGTGTGAAGGAGACATAATAGTAGGAAAGGGTTGAGAAGAAAAGAAAGTGTTTTCCACAAATCCATGAGAGAAAGTAGGGGAGGGTGAAATAGGTTCATATACTTGAGTACCTATCATAATATTATAAATCATTAAAGGGACCTTTCCCTGATGTTAAGGAAATTTTTTAATGAAGAAGATAATTTTAGTTGTGTACACTCTAAACCATGCTCATCTTCTAGGGAGAACAAAAGATGAATGGGGAGGAATCCCATAATTGGTAGTATGAGTGGAAATATGAACATTGATTTTATCCAAGGTGGGAGCCATACATTATGTCTTGAGAAACCTAATAGGATTAGAAGGACTCATCATGTTTGTTTGATTTAACTCTACATTATATTAAAATAGCAAATTCATGATGAAGTAAAGAGGCTAAAGAGTTTATAGAAAGAAGAATTAGTTGATAGGATATAGAATTAGACAAACCAATATTATCTTGTAAAATAGGAAATAAAATGAGGAACAAGAGGACATAGTTGTACAAGTTGAATATGTACTACCAGACAATAGGTAGAATAGGATGATAAGATACATAGTTAGATAGGTTGACTATGTAATCTAGAGGGAAAAATTTATAGGATGATAAAAATACATGGTCAGATAGGGTGATAGTGTACTAAAGGTAAAATAAGATGAATGTTATGTAAGAGATTATGTTGATAGGGACAATAGTATTATGAAATTAGAGAAATTTTTTTAAGATAATATCTAAGAAAATGAAATGAAGAACACAAGAAATTGGATCAATGTGATTGATTTAATTGGAAAATAGAGCATAAACATTGCATTAATGGTTGCTAATGCAAGTTTTACAATATAAAATGCAATGATCAAAGAGAAAAAAAAATTAACGTAAATGATAACTAATTGGTAATTCCTAAATTTTTTTTAAGTTATAATAAATTTTTAAACTTAATGTGATGGGGATTTGGTTGTAAGAACTAGAAAGTAATCTATGGGTAGTTTCAGGTAAGTTAAGCTGAACGAGATCTATGTTGGTGATGATACTATCTTGGTATTGGGGCTTAACCCTCACTTCACAATCTTATAATGATAATCATGTTGAGTGATTTTCCAATATATACCATCAACCATGTGTTTATATTTATCCAAAAAAATGAAGTCAGCTTTCCCCTTGGTAATGAAATCCAAGTAGGTAAACCTTGGGAAGAAAAAAATTAATGTTTTTTTTGTGTAAAGTGATTTGTAAGTGTGTAAAAAAGAGGAAAAAAGTATGACTAAATTGGTAAATTTAAAAACCACCCAATTAATTTATGTTTATTACTCTAAGCATGTAATCAACTAAAATGAAAATTGAACTAATTACTAGTAAAATTAAGTTAATTCCTTTGACTATGAAGATTACAGAGTCAATTTAGGTAACAATATATGAAAATATTAAAGAACAAAGTCGATATGGTCTCTTTTGTTTTATGGAATAAAGATCTAGAAGAACATAGTTAAATATTTCAACTATGTATTCTAGGTAGATGACATGCTATAGAACTATGTCAAGCTAGTCAACCCAGTTTGTTGTAAGGTTACAATTTTATAGACTACAAACTTATGAAAAAATAGTATTGTAAATGAAAAATTGAAATGATAGATAAGTTAAAAATGAACCTTAATGGTTTTAAATATGCTTAGTTTGAAAATTTTATTCTATGTTACTCAAGTGTTGACTTAAATATGCTACAAAAAGAGTTGTCTATCTCGACTATGTTTGCAAAACTTATAAGCTAAAAAAGAATTTGTGAATAGAGTTGACTGGATTGACTAGGTCTTTAAAATTTTATGATAAAAAATAATAACTACAAATAGAGTCAGTTGGATCAACTATGTATTCAATCCTATAACTGAAGAAGAATTTCACATCTAACTCATCGATTTAGCCACTTATATTTGGAGAAGACCTACATAGATAGAATAGAGTCATTTTTGGGTAACTATGCGTTAAACCTATATAAGACTATTAGAACTATACCAATAGGTTTGATATAGTACTATAAAAATGAAAATATATAATATGATGATAAAATGAAATGCATGAAATAAAACCTATAAGTGTTTGATTCACATCAGTTTTATCAGAGTGTATACAAAGGAAAATGTAGGTAACCTATTAATCAATCCTAGCTTGGAGAAGATAAATCCTACTTACACTTCCTTTTGTTGATACATTATATATTCAGGGTTATGGCCAAGATAGATCTGCTAGACCTAACCAAGGGATCACATACCATAATAACATGGCTACAGAGGGTTCCAAAGCCTCTAGTTAAGCAACACTATGCAATAATCCTAAATAGGTCCTATGTTTTCATATTCATAAAATAAATACAGATTAAAGTAAAATCTAATTTAGTGATCACCAAAGCTTGTATCACAAAGTGGGGGTAATAAATATAAGAAGTAAACATGCATAAAATATCTATACTCAATTCAATGTATAGGAAATCGTAATGCATGGGAGATAAATATAAATGCTAATATATCTACTTTAACAAAGGAGGAACAAAGTTAGGAATACTTACCTTTGAATATGAACCCATTGAGCCTCATTCTCTCCCTTGGTCAAGGTGATTTTAAATAGGTTATTGTGCTATGCAAGGATAACAAGGATAAGTTAGCTCTAGGCTACAAAACTTCTCTATACATCCAAAAAACTTCTCCACAAGACAAGATCCATATCTCTAAAGAAAGTATTGAAACCCTAAGTAATGCTCCTAAATTAGGATGGTGGATAAGTGGAAGCATAATATATTATTCTTCTTATTCTCTTCCTTTTAAATGGCATAAATGGATGTGTATATATAGCCAAATTTAACCCTAAACATTTTTTAAAGTTTAGTTGATAGGGCTAGCCTAATTAGGATCTATATTGTAAATTGATAAAATAGGTTAGGTCATGGTATAGGTTATCCAAATCTGACCTAGACCCATAATGTGAAAATATCAATTTGAATACCAATTAGGCCTAGGTTGATAGTGTACAGTAAATTTCAAAAAGGGTTTTAGGCTTAATTAGGGGCTAAGCAAGGTGGTAAACTACTTGGAGGAGTGTGTAAAAAAGGAGGTATAGTTTATGGAAGTGTATATGATATGGTTGTGTATATAACAAGTGGTGGTAAAGGGAAAAACAATCTTATGAATCACCAATGGTTTTCCCACCCCTTTTATGATGCACCCTTTAATAAGTGAAATCAAAGAGATTGAGATTGATGGGTTCTTGCAAGAAAGAAAGCATTAATAATTGATAAATTTTAAAAATATTATGTGTATATATGTACCATTCAAATCATGAATGTAACATATGAGGCATGGCCTATATAAATGTATCAATGAAGTTCATAATATTGTATTTTAATAAAATAATACATAATAGGTAGTGAATGATATGGATTGTGACACTTATCAAAATTAACAATCTCAAAAAACATATGAACACAATAATCACAATGGCAAATAGTAAGCCTAAGGGTTGCATAAAAGGTACATGTTCAAATATCATATAAGTAAATTTTTCACACATAAGGCCAAGAGTCGTATGCAAAGGACATTAATAATTTCAAAAATAAGGGACATGTTCAAAAATTACAGATATCAAAAAATGATTTCATAGAGATTTTCAAGTAATTTGAAAACAAGGGCCAAGGGACACACAATATAAAATTAATGTATAATCTACTATGTACAATTAATAGCATCAATGAAGTGTGTGTGTCTGTGTGTGTGTGTGTGTGTGTGTGTGTGTGTGTGTGTGTGTGTGTGTGTGTGTCTATATATATATATATATATATATATATATATATATATATATATATATATATATATATATATATATATATATATATATATATATATATATATATATATATATATATATATATATATATATATATGCATATATATATATATATGCATATATATATATATATGCATATATATATATATATATGCATATATATATATATATATATATATGCATATATATATATATATGCATATATATATATATATAATGTGATCATATCCTATAAAATAACATATTCATGTTCACAATGTAAGATAGAGATGCTAAAAAGACATTTTTAAAGATTATATAGCTCAATAGTATAGGAGTCATAGAATGGTAACACCTTTATGGGTAAGATTCCCCCAATTTAGCATGGCCATATATGCAAGTCCAAAATTTTATTCCATGTAAAACATATATGTCATTCATAACTTATATGTCCATAGTTTTAGATTTGGTATGTTTTTTTAAGTTATTTAGGGGTTTTTATTAAGTCTTTCATTTTTTAGTTTTTTAAGTATTGCATGGTTTTATATTATTTTGTTTCAGTTTAGTCAATATAATGGTAATTGGATATTATATTTTTGTATTTCAAATGTTAAGTGGTTAAGTTATTATCATCTTATTTAAGGTTATGTTTTATTAAGATTCTTTAGTATAGTCTAGTCATTATCTAGGTTTTTGTGTTTAATAGTATAGTTATTTATAGTTTATATTATTTTTTATCAGTATTGTTTTTTTTTTTCATGTTTTAATATTAAGTAGCATAGGTTTATAGTGAGTCATTAATTTTTTCTTGTTTGAAAGGGTCATTTATTTTTAAGTCATTTAAATTAAATAAACCTATATTTAAAAGGCAAACATAAATAAAGCATGTACAAAGACTCTCCTATGGACTTTTCCCATAAAACAAATGCATTTTCAGGTGAACCTAACATCCATATTGTGTGGGGGATATATAAATATGTTATTCCATGTAGATCCTCTACCAATGTTTTCACAAAGGTGGGGAATGTTAATATTAGTCCTCACATGGGTGCTTTGGACTTAGGTGTTGCACATTATAATTAGTGTGTGTGAAAAATAATAAGTGGATCAAATAATGTAAGTGATTATTACATGAGTAATAATCACATTAATATAGGAGTTTTTAGGATTATTGAGAAATAACATGAGAGATATTATAGAAGATAGGTTTATGAGAGATTCAAGTGATAGAATGAGAGTATGTTGGAGATAATAAAATGATATTTGACTCTTTAAATTTAGGAGATCACTTCTCTATATATTGTAAATTCTCTAATGATTAAATATCTTGAAGTTGATTGACCCCCAAAAATCATGTTGTGCACATTCGAGCCTTTGGCTCTTTCACGAAGAATAAATTATCTAATGTGGAGTAATTTCTATGGGATGGTAGAAGTTACTTTTGATTCCATAGAAATAGAATATGTCTTATTATTTATTACAGACTTGATTTTATTTTACATTAGTGTTTCATAATTTATTTTATGATTATGAAAAATATTTAATATATCTAACTGATGTTGAGAAATTAGAACAATCACTATTTGAATTAGAAAGTAAAGGCAATGAATGACTCGTATATTCATTAAATTATGCACATAATAAATAAAAAACCACTAAAAGAGATGTATTAAATGTTATTAAAATCCAATAAATCTTTTTCATTATAATTAGTAAATAGACAAAACTCAAAAATTAACTTGAAAACAAGTGTGCCATTCATCTCCTGGTCCAATTTACTAAAATATATTATTATAAAAAATAAGTAGAATATTTTATAAAAAATGGGTTTTCTATTTACTCAATACAACTATGAAAAACTTTGAAGTGCTATAAAAATAGAGTATTTATAGATCAAATATGAATTGAACAATTGGAAAGATGAGCCATAATCCTAGAAAAGGAAACTGTAATAGTAAAATGAAAGTGAAACCTTAGGGGGGAAAATAAAACCTTTGATTTTTTATAGAGGATAAGGGGAAACCAGAGATTAAATCCGAAGTGCTTAGATAAAATTATGGAATCTTATAAATAAGGTTGGAACCATAATATAAATGTAGGGATTTTTAATGTTTAAAAAATACATGGGTACAACAATATGTTTTATCAAATTTTAAATTAGCTTTGAGATTAACTCTAAATAAGATAAAATGAATAGAAATGTATCAAAATATGTAAAAAAAATTGTAAATAGTAGAATGAAAGTAAATGCCTAAAATTATCAAAGCTTAAATGAATAAAATGAGGTTAATTATGAATAACACAAAATACTTAGTTGCATTTTATCTATAACATTATTGTGCGAAACTAGAAATTAGTTGGAACTAATCAACAATTATGACTATAACTATGATTATAATTATTCAAGGTCAATAACATTAGGAAGGGGATAAGATTGACTAGAACTACTATCCTTTACTGGTTACTTTTTTCCCTGTGTATAAAATTAGATAAATTAGGTCACAATAATCTGTCTACTTGAAACACATATGTGTGCCAAAATTTGACCTTCAGATGTGTGCAAATGACATGAAAACAACTTCTTCATAGTTAAAACTCTAATAGGGCTTGTAATAGCTAAGAACTTGATAATATAAAGGGGGAATGTAATGGGTTGAGATAATTCCAATCACCCTAATCATCACTAATCATTTATTAATAGCTAATACTCAAAATATGGAAATCAAGCCCATGTATTTCTCTAATTTAGAGTTCTTTGTGTTATTGTGCTTTATTTACTACATGTATGAATAAATAGATGGATTGAATAATTAATAATGTTTTGTTTTGACTTAAATAAAACAAGCTCTTAACTTGTCTAAGGACTATTTAAAATGATTAGAATCATATTTGGGAAGAATATGAAAGTTTTACTCAGTATGCAATAGTGTAAGTATGCCTCAATATTGAAATTCCTAAGTGATAAAATTGGTGACTTAGATGTGCCTTTATAGAAATACAAAAATGTAAATACTCATGCTAATTATCCTAAAAAATATACTATCCTATAAGGTAGGTTATAAATATTAAAATTAACCATCTTATGAAATCTTTACTTTGTGTGCAATAATGTAAGTATGCCTCAATATTGAGATTCCCAAGTCATAAAATTGGTGACTTAGATGTGCCTTTATAGAAATCCAAAATGGGAAATCCTCATTCTACCTATCCTAAAAATATATGTCAGCCTATAAGGGAGGGTCTAAATATTAAAATTAACCATTGTTAAGAGTGAATGTCAAGATCAACCCATAAGGGTCAAAACTGATTACCACTATTGATCCATACTAGTCAATCTTTTCCTTCAAGAACACGTGAAATTTGGAATTTGGGATGCCCATACATATTCTTATAGGTTTTTTTAGTAATTCATAACAATTATTAGGAATAATATATAAATTTAAAAAGGGAAAGGTCTATATAAATTTTTAGGATAGATCGAGATGGTGAAATGAGTCTAGATTAAGTGGTCAAGTCAATTAAACTTAAAATGGGTTAAAATTGGCATTATCAAGTACTTATGACCAAATTTTAATGACTAAAATTAAAACCATAGACATGACTTGGTAAATCCCATTGAATTCAAATCAAATAAGATTATTTAATGGAAATAAATGCTAGCATAGGTGGTAAAAGTTATAACATAAAAAATGATAGTTGGTGGCTTGCAATTATAGAAACAAAGATATAAAAGAACAAAATTTGAGGACTATAGACATAATTTATACATGATAAAAACACACTAAAATTATCAGGTCTATTTCACACACTTAACTAAAACTTTAAAATCAAAACAACTTGAAACTTTACCTTTGGTAATCTCAAATGTTCATGAATAAGTTTAACCTAAGTAGTTAGATGGTTTCATGTATTGGTGAACCATTTTAATTAATATCAAAAAAATATATTTAAACAAAAACATATTGTATTTCAGTTCTAAATCTTTATTAACATATACTTGAGGTTTAAAAACATCTTTAACCACATTTGTTAGTAAAACATTATTTTTGAAAATGGTACCATATAAAGCTAGAAAATGTGGCCTAAAGAAAAGTACAAATATCAAAATATTGGAAGAATTTAATGATTAAAATTTTAGGTGAATATAATATTAAAACCTCAATCTAGCTAGGATAGTTTAAATCAATGGCATAAATAACAACAATTGTATCTACAAAAGATTAAATAAAATAAAACAAATGATTGTATATCACATATGTCAAAGATCTATATTTTTTTGATGCACATTGAAACCAATGAATGACCAAGATAGGCTAATTGAATGCAAAATATTTAATATTATACAATGTAAATGCCTGCCATCATAAGCATTTGAACTCATTTATAGGTCATCAATTATTTTTAATATATATTTTTATTTTGGTCAAACTATGGTCAAAGTATAACCTTTCCATGTGTCATGTTTTCCTTGGATAGTGAAAAATTACTTCCTTTTTACTAATAAAAAAATTATTATATAGTTAAAAACATACTTCAGACAACAAAAATAAATGATTTTATAAAAAATAAACAAATTGTATTTTTTTAAAAATTGCAAGGAGACATAGGAAATGATAGGTGGAAAGTTGTAATTGGAATTTAAAAATTCAAAAAAAGATAAAATTTGAGGGGATTATTTATTGAAATATATATTATGCATCTTAGTGACAATTTAAATATCTTAGTTATGGAAATATTATTAAAATTAATAATTATTGTAACGTTCATTTTACATCATTATTCCAAGGTGAACATTCTCAAAGACGCTCCACCTTGCCTAGATGATAAACTATAAATGGAAAGGAATATTAAATAAAATTTCAATTAGAACACCTCATGGGTTTCACCCATTTGCATATTATTTGTGTTATACTCATGTAATAAAGGATGCAATCAAAAATGTTCACACAACTAATATGAATAAATAGCACATTATCAATTATCTTGTCTATGTTTATGTTTTTTATATTTTTTTCTCTTCATAATAATCATGCTAGATATCATGATTCTATCCTAATAAATAAGCAATTTTAGTGAGATTAAATGTACATAAAATAATGTGAAAGAGCACACACACACATATATATATATATATATATATATATATATATATATATATATATATATATATATATATATATATATATATATATATATATATTACTGATGCAATGGGTCATATGGTTGTAAAAAAATAAGCACAGCCTAATTTGTTTTTGAGGGAAGATCTTAGTTTTCCATTTTTTAATATCTTAAACACATTAACTTGAAGTAAAATTAGATATTTTACATTTTAAGGCTCTTAAACACACATACTTAAATATAAACCTATTTATTTTGTGTCTAAAACTTTCAAATGAATAAATTTGAATAAAATGATCATCTTTAGAAAATGATCATCTTTTAATTTCAAAAACTTTGAACACCTATTTGAAGAATAACTATTTATTTCATTTCTAAATATTCTCAATACATAAATTAAAAGAAATCAATGAATCTATATTGTGTGTATCCAAGCAATATAAAAAACATTCTATTATTCCATTTTAAATTTTAATGTAAGTATACCATAAATTTAATAATATAGCATGTGTACCAATAAATCAATCACCAAAATTATACTTGAATACATGAAAACTAAAGATATAATGTGATTTCATCATTGTGTCAATGTTATATCATATATTTTATCTAGTTGACAACACTCTTTTAATATTATATGGTAAGTTGATAGAACATGGCCAATTTGGTTTTGTTTTCTACTTCCAAATTGCATTTTATATGCACACAACATGAACAGAAAAGAAAATTTTGACATAAACATATGCCTAAATTTTATAATTGTCTTACTACCTAAATTCAAGTTGTACAAATAAGACTTATAAATAATTGAAAAAAAATCAATGCAATGCAAATAAAAAGACACAAAACTAGATCATAGAGGCCCAATTAATTACATTAAATATAACATTAGACTCAAAACAATCATAGATAAAATTATAGTGAACATTTTCACTACATAAGGAAATCCAAACCATGAAATATAATAAGTGGCATGGTATTTTTTTTTATGTACTAGGTTATGTGCAAGACAAATCCTACCACATTTCCAAGAATCAAATAAGATCATATATACCAGATATTTTCACTTTTATCACCTTACTGATGCTTTCCCTAGTAATGTCTAGTTGATGCATCGATATCCCTAAGTACACACATTAAAGGGTGCACCACGAATAGTTTAGGATCATATTTTGGTAATGTTTGAGAGATGTTTGCATACTATTTTCTCATACCATCATTACTATCATTCTAATATCCCCAGAGTATCTTTTTATCTTACTTCTCCATCTACTTTTTATCCATATTTTTGAATCTACTTATATCCTAATATATTGGCCAGCCCAATATATTCGATTTCATACTTGTCTTCCCTAAACTATATTGGGTATCACAATACAATTTCAATTATATCTCGTATCATTTGTATTGTATCAACCTAGCTGATATAGTATTATATCAACTGACATAATCTAAATGTATTAGCATAGGAGATATGGTAGGCTTAGAGATCAAGCTTATTTTTGGGCATTGGATTTGTATCTATATGGGCCATATTTTTTCTAATGAGATATCACATTCGTACACTCTTCTTGTTCTCACATATTTTATCCTAAGTAGTATTTGGAGGAGTTAGAATCTTACAATTACCTTGGAAATCTAGTCTTGTAGTGTCTTTAGAGCTTAATAAAATAATTCTAAGGAGTCCCTAACTAAGGATACTTATTTATTCATCTTACCATTTTATTTATTCCACCTAAAACATATTTTATAAATTTTCAACTGATACAAAGGGGAAGATTGAAGCATTGATAAGTTTACCCAAAGGAAAGTATTTATATCCTTATATTCTTTCCTTTATTTAGTAGATTAGATATTTTTTGTTTTATTAATTTTTGGATGTATGTGTGTATATTTTTTATGATATTCCATATATGAAATAATTTTTTATAGATATAGGGTTTCTTAGGCTTATCATTATCGCCTTAGGTTGGATAGACCCCTATTTAGTTAACAATTCTTCATTATCTTCTTTACAACTATTTATAATCATTTAATTTACATTCACCTTTAAAATAATTACTATAATCACTTACCCATGATTGATCTCTAATGAAAGCTACACCCCATATCATAGGCTTTGGAACCTTTTCCAATTGATAGTTGTGTGGATTAACCTCTAGTGACTTTATGATTATTATATGTCATTACTTGAATGTCCAAGTATACATAGACTCTATTGTTATGACTTTATTCAAGTCTTAGTCTATTAAGATAAAGATGATAGTTATATATCATTCTAGATCATGCATACATTATGTTTAACTCAATGTGAACATTATCACACCTCTAGTTGGATTATTTTCACTTTTTTTATTTTTTATTCTTAGTGACATTTTCACAACCATCATATATTTTAATTCAAATATATCATCCAACCTAATAAAGTCTTCTTATATTTTATAATTGTATCAACCAACTCAATATAGTTATTAGTTATTTAGAAATTATATCATCCAACCCAATACATTTATGTGTCTTCTACCAACTGCATAGACCAACACAATATAGTTTTGTGTCTTTTTATAACTACATTAGTTAGCCTGGTAAATTTATGTGGATTTTACCAATTGCATTAGTGAACCTGATATAATTTTGTGTTTTCTACCATCTACATAATCTAACTTGATACAATTCATTATTTCTTTCCAACTACACCAACCAACTAATACAATTCATTTTTATCATTTATTCTAATTACATTAACTAGTTTGATATAATTTGATTTTTTTATTTCTTTCATTGCATGTTTCTATTTTATGATTTCTATCTAAATCATATTTAATGCAATTATTATGTGTCAATCTATAACTATGTTTTGACAGTTATAAAATTCATAAAATTTATTGTTCTAGGCAAAGTGGTTATCAATTTCACCTAATCTATGGTGTGAGGGGTACTTCCCCTAACAATCAAGCCAATAGATAACATAATTTATCTTGCATATACCTCATATTAATAATGAAGTGCCTATGATTTTATTTTCAACCAACACTAATTATTTTTTAACCATTTGGTTTTTGATTCACCAGTAAATAGTTAGCTCTAGGATAATGTGGTTACAAGAGGGTGGAATCATCTTTATCAGTTCCCCTTTGATCTGCATTCCTGATTTACCCTTGATATCAAAATATCTAAGATTTTATAAATAAAACACACCTAGATTTATTATACCTTAATTTTTTTTCCTTTGTTGTCATTTGAAAAGTTTATCAAATATGATCAAACTATATTTGCTAGTCCAATATATTTTTTCTTGTTTTCTAGACTATATCAACTAATCCAATATAGTTATGTGATTTTTGACAACTACATCAGTTATCCAAATATAGTTATACATTTCCTTCCAACTAGATCAATTAGGTATATATAGTTGTGTGCATTTCACAACTACATCAATTAGCCTATCATAGTTATGAGTTTTATTCCAACTGCATCAACCAACTTGATATAGTTAATTTTTTGATAATATTATATCAACCCACTTGATATAATTTTTTGTTTCCTATTTATATTCCATATTATCCTAGATAACTAGATATAATTTGTTTTTAACATTATTTTGTAATATACCACATTTTCTAGTTTGATATAGTTAATCATTTCTATTTCATAATGGAACATATCTTGTATTAATCTAGGAAGAAAACATGTCAATATTTTCAAGGTTTTTATAACAATCCTAATGATATGAAACTAACTAATAATAATATATTTTTCAACAAGACTTTCATAAATTATCATTTATTCATGTCTCAAGATCACACTACCAATTATTACAATACAGGTTCCACTAGATTCAAATGTTATGAGCCATATAACAACCCTAAAAACACTATACGAGGTCACCTACTCCATGACCATGAGGTTGAAGAGGAATGTGACATATAATATATAGATTAAATGAATATATTTCTCTGAGAACATTAATCATAGGGGTAAGGATCCTACAATTGTCTATCAAATCATGATGGCACCTCATATGTAATGTCCCCCTTCCCTTACTCATAACTTTTCTACAAGACTTAGGGAAAATTGATTTGTGACTTCTCTATTTACTTCCTCATCCACCATGCCCATATATACATTAACATGGAGAGTCTATCTTTTAGTGTGCCTACTCAAATTTATCAAATTAATACCAATATTAATACCACATCTAGTGTATCCCAATAGGGCCTTCAAGCCTCTACCTACAACTAAAATGCCCTTGATTCAAACAAAGTCGTTTTGAAATAAATGGGTTAAATGGATAAAATTAAAGATTTTAATAGTGTTCAAATGATGTGAATGAAAAATTAAATTATGAAAATGCAAAATAGGCCTCAAAAAATTTAGTGGGGAGTGCTAAATAAAATCTCCCTACCAACCTCCCCCCTTAAATACACTCTTAGAAACCTCTGCAAACTATGCTTCATAATAAAGGTTTCAAATGCCTTTAAAATGAACCCTTTATCCCTTAAATTATATACATTAACATTTGTGGTATCACTCCTAATATCTCATATATTGGATCCATTAATCTTAACTTACATTTGAAGGCTTTTGGTAACCTTTATAAATATTGGATTAAACTTAATACCTTTGTAGCTATTAAACTACTCATCAAAACCTTTTTTGATGATGATTTAGAATAAGAAAATCAAATAAGGTCTAACTCTATTTCTAATTTGGAATAATTTGTTAATTTATTGGTCCAAGAGTTTTATTCCAATGATTTTCTTTAAAACATCTTAACTCACTTATCAATTGCAAACAAACAGAAAGTGAGACTTCCCAACATTTTATCAAACATTGGAAAGACTTAGACAATAAATTTTAACATAATATGATGGAAGACAACATATTCCACCTCTTTAATAATGCATTAAATTAAAAATTGAAATACATTTTTAGGGCTCTTTCTCCAAAATCATTAGAGGAATCCATAAATCAAACTAAACAACATGACTATCTTATAAGACAATATGAGTCTTCCCAACCTAAGCTTGGTAATCTAATGTTTTTTGGCCTTCTCAATAAGCATGTTACTGATGATGGTGTCTTTGATACTTATGTTACTAAGATAAAAATCAATATCATTATGCCAAAAATCTCAAATAAAATAACTCTCCCCCCGTCTATTAAGGAAAGTCCCTTCCATCCTCCTCCTCTTCCCTCATATTTTAATAATTGTGAAATCTATCAGCAATTACCCATGGATGTGATTATAGGATGCCTTTCTAGACCCTCATAAAAATTGGGATAATTATCATGAAATTTATAAACAAATTATACACCTATATTTTAATTTATTTCATGGTCCAAACTTTGATCATAAATCCATGATTAGAGAGTATCACCAAGCCTATTATAAAGTAGTTATAGCTCATGATTCTAAGGTCAAACATGAAACACTTCACAAATCCAATGCTCACCTTATAATTTATTCTAGTACTCTTCCAAATTTTACTCAAACTCAACAAACTAAAAGTAAAACCCCATCCCAATCAATCACTAATGTTATTAAAACCCTAATTAACCCTCATTCCACTAATGATGCATAAAACTTGGTGAACATGAATAACATGAAGCATGTTATTTACTATATTGATCCCTATTCTCTTTGGCCTAATATTCATTATCTAGCTTATATAATAGTCTAGTATTATCCCTAAATAATTGTTTTCCCATTATAATTGAAGAAATAATTACTTTTATATTTTTTTATAGCTCAATGATATCAACCAACTTGTACAATTCCCTATCTTCATAATTATATCAACTAGTTTTTTATAATTTTTTATTCAATCACTTTCATTCATATTATATTAAAAATATCCATATATTTTATTTATTTGATCTATTTTATTTAAATTATACCATTTATCTTGATACAATTAGATTTTATTAATTTTGTTATTTATTGTATTGACCAAATCAGTATATTCTATATATTCACCCAATTTTTATTCTAATGTATAAGCCAAGAAAAAATTTATTATTTACAATGTTTTTATGTCACCAATTGCATCAACCAAGCTGATACAATTGGCTTGTCCTACCTCAACTATACCTAAAATTTTGAGACCACATACTTTAACTCCGAATCAAATTTAGTTAAGTTTAACTTCATCTATAATTAATACTCTTCATAACTTTATCACTCTTTTATAATCATGGGTAGCTCACCCTAGCATTGATAAGTTGGATCCCACATAATAACTTTATAGAATCCCATCATAGATATTGATTCTTGATCTTGTGAGGACTTATCCATGATATTTAAACTATGTTATGTAGATTTTGTTTGACATGAATATTCCTCAACCACCACCTATGAGAAAATAAGCTACCTTTCTTAGGTTAGTGGAAAACATCTAAAAATAATTCAAAGAGATGTATTTCTAGGTCAATCACACTATAGATGCATCTCTCTCCTTAATTCCCTATCACATAAATGATTCTTAACTAAATATTACTTCATTTAGATGGCCCTCTTTTTTATATTAGCGTCAGATTTGGTGACATCTGAGTCAAATGAGCCTTGATAGATGAATATTCCAACACTTATGAAACATCTTCCAAATTCATTAAAACTTTAGGATATTCTAAATGTAACTTTCATGATACCCATAGCATGTGTCAAGGATATGACTGAATAAAAATTCCTCCATTAAGATGTCTTTGACTTTATATTACAATACCACCTATTATAGTTATATTTAAGGTCATGATATTTAATTTTCCTATATATTAAAATATTTTTCTCAGTCACCCCTAAAATCATCGTATGAGGGTTGTGGCCTCTTTCGCATGACAATGAATGAAATTTTATTACATGGATACCATTTATAAGGTACAAGACTATACTAACCCTTGAAATTTTAAGCAATTCAAAGAACACTTTGTCTATAAAATCACATTTTTTAAAAATTTACCTAGCATACCATTTGGTGAATGTAAATGTTTTAACTATCTTTCTAACTCCAACTAAAGATATAATGGTCACCTCAAGATTGTGGGAAACATTATATTCAATCTCCTTAATTTTGTTGATAATGAGCTTGATGAGATTAGTTTGAAAATTAAAACATCAAACCTTCCTTCTAGTATCATAGCTCAATTATTTCCTACCTTGTGACTTCATTCTTTCAAAAATCCAACTGACCCGTTTCATGATTATGTGGTCATTCTTAAGAATCCTCCTTCTCATCAATTTTTTTTTGATATAATTATTGAAAACTTCAACTTATATCTCACCACTTTGCTAATAATAATGGTTACACCTTTAAATGGCCCATAATGTTTTGGCTACACCCAAATCAAGGATGGGGAAATCCTCTACTACCATTCCTCCCTTTAGCTCTCTTACTAATAATCATCATTATATTAAAGAATTAATCTAGTTTATATCATTAAACCCACCAATCCTCTCCCAAAATTTCCTAAAAATTCTATTTATTTGATTGATGTTGATAGGTATAAGATGGATCCAATTTTGAATTATACTTCACATGTAGTTTCAATTAATTTTGAGCCTCTTTGTAGATTCTTGAAGATCAATCTATGACTAGACCTTGTCATTTAATAGATATTATAATCCATTGAGTTTAATTTCTATAGATATGTTAGATTCACTTCTATGAATATCACTAAGGATATATCCTAAGGAAATGACAACACCATGTGTTTATTTTCATAGAGTCTTAATTCACTCACAACATAAGTGTCAAGTGTATCATAGACATCTAAAATTAAAAAAATCCAATTCCTAAATCACATAATATATGGGTTGATAGTGGTAATATGGGACCTCCATATGAGACTCTAGAGAGACATCATTATGTTCATCCACATTAGTTTGATATGGAACCATACCCATCCATACCAAAAAATGTCCATATTTCAATTTTCATAAGGTCTTTGATCATTCATCTTGAGAGAGTAGAGTTTATTAGTGATTTTTAACATAAAATAAGTCAAAAGGCCTAGATCTTACCATGGATAGTTGATCACCTCAATATTCTAATGTTAGGTTTTCTTGTTACTTCTACTAGACTAATACACATTATTTTACTAACTATCAATCCTTTCAATAGTATCTATATGTACTTCAGATAGAGGTATTTAACTTTCCACTTCAACCAAAAATGTCACAAAAAAAGACTAAAACTAATTATATCCATGAAAATGAGGAAATGTATTATCTTTACCATTAATTTTATACACATTCTATGAATAATTGTAGATCCCTTTAGCAAAATTTTAGATTTTTTTTAGGCTCCCACCTCAAAATTCTTAATAGTGTCCACATGGTCCACCTAAGATGGAGGAAAAACCTCCACTAAAACCATAACTATCTTTTTAACTTGAATATGTGTCCCATTCTTGATCGAATAACACCCTCTCTTCCTCACATATGCCATTCCTATTAGGAGGTCCCACATCCTCCTCCTTTTAGTGTGCATATTTTTCCTTAGAGATTATTCATTAGGAATTATTTGAAATACTCTCAAAAAATGTAGAGGATAATATGTTTCAAGTTAGATATTAGTTAAAATAGATTTGAAAAATGTTATTGATGATGGGTGTAGAGATTTTTCACATCATTTTTTAGTAAATATAACATTTTTTCATATTTATTAAAATGATCTGATCTCATATATTTATCTTTATAATATGTGATATTTATTGTTCATGTATTTATTACATCATGATATTTAATTTTTAGTACTTATTTTTCAACATATATCTCTTTTATGTCTAAAATTAACCTTAGCTTCTCTTATGGATCTTAGGGTTTTATTTTCAACAATTTAACTTTATTTATTTTTGGGATGATTTACAGTTGGATTTAGTTTCCTTGGTGATTCTTTGGTATCACCTTCAGGTTTTAATATTAATAATTTATATCAATTTATAGTTAAACTTTATTTCCTTTGTGAATCTTAGATAAAACTAGAAACACCTAAATTTTACAACTGTAGCATTATCATAATTGTTGACCATTTTTACCTCGGGCTAAAATGGGTCAACCCCCTATAGTAAAAATCTTGTATAGGGGATTTTTATAATGTCATAGGGTATGTTTTATATCATTTGATGTCATTTCATATGTCATTCTAGCATTGGTCATAGTCTAGCTTAGTCCTTGTGTCATTTGATGTCTTAGGGGTCATTTTAAAGTCATATATACAAGTGGTGGGTTTGCATGGCATCCAAATAGCTAGGATCATGGAGAGATATTTCAAAGGCCTCAAGAGGTTCATTTGAGATTTAAAATATCAAGTAGTATCTCAAGCACAAACTTAAGTTAAGCAAGCCATCACCAAGACATCATCCAAAGCCCAAACTAGATAGATTACTTATATAATTTGTAAATATGATCAAAAAACCTCATGTGACCATAAGACCATGCATGATTAATTTCCTTAGTACCAAGATCATTCTTTGTAAGTTTCATATCTCGATGAGTCTTCTATCTCAATATTTATGCCTTCAAAGTTTAGCTTGTCGAGTCTAAGGGAATAGGTTATCCTATACATCACATGGAAAAACACTGGACATCTTATTTAAACATTTTATATTCCCACTCAAGAAGTCACATGAGCTAAAGGATTATAATTGCATAGATATATTCCTTCATATATCATATCCTAAAAGTTTCAAGTCCACACAAGATTTTTATCTCAAGTTATGAGCATTCAAAGTTAGACCTATAACATAAGAGGTTTGCACTAACATCAAGTTTGATTTCCTTAAAGTAGTCATTTAGGTTCAAATGATCATTGATAGGTGTGTGGATTTCATGAAAATCACATAGGTCAACTCACTTGAACATTTTATAAACACACTTAGAATGTTCTCAAAACCAACAGATCAAGTGGGCACAATGCTTTTAGCATCAATAACATCTCCTACAAATTTAGTGCCTCTGTGACCTTTTCACTTCTATATCCAAGCCTTTAAAGTTGGTCAAGAAATGGGAGACATTAACATAGATGTCAATTTAAGTTATATAAAAAAATATTAGGTTCTTAAACTTTATGTTCACATAGACATCACGAATGGTCTCATAGACATCGAATTTATACCATGGTAAAAAGCCATTTGTTTTCAAATGTAATTAGATCAATAGTTCACATTCAATCATACTGATGATCCAATAGTGCAATATTTATTGGAAGGAAAGTGGGTCCAATGAGATTAAAGGATCATGTTGCTTCATAAATCTTAGCTAATGGTTTGAGTGAAAGTTAACATGTCAAAGGATATTTATGGCATGAAATCAAGGGCCCTCATTCATTCATTTATTTTGATCTTATGGTAAGAGAGAAGTCAAGAAGTTAGTAGGGATATATAAGGCCAATGAGAGTAAAGATAGCTAAGAGCATTTTGATTAGTCTAAGTCAATTTTCAATGGATAAAGTTAAGCTAAGGAGCCATTTTTGACCAAAGTAAATAGGTTTTATAGGGTCATCTGCTACCATTAAATCTCAATTGAATGCCATGAAAAAGACACAGTAATGTAGCAAAGGTGATAGAGAATATAAAAAGACTATCATTAAATCTTAATGTGGACCTTTATTTTGAGGGTTTGTGTCACGTAGGGTTCATTTAATGACTGTGTTCACCATTTTTAGAAAAAATACCTATGTATATGATGAGTTCTCAATTTTTATGGATGCTCAAAGGTAAAAATGGGTCTATTTACCCTTATAAGATCAAAAGGGAGATTAGTTTTCCCATCTTTGATGGACCTATGAATATGTGGACAAGTTTGAGCATGATCTAATTTGAACAAGAGGTAGCATTTTAAAGGGTGCCTCAAAGGCATACACGTAAACTCCAACAACTTCATCACTAGAACCAACTACATGAAAGGGACCCTTTTTTCCACTTTTGCATGCCATGATGAACTAGTTAGAAGTAGTTATCACGAGGAAAAAGTTCTAACATATTGATTTGATTGTTATAAATACATTGATGTTTAAACTTAGCTCAAAATAACTTGATCACATTGTTACAACTATCAAGGAATATTAATGAAGGAATAATGTAACTTTAAAATGGACTGAAGTGACTTGGATTAATAAGGAATCTTGAATGAGCATAAATATAGAAGAAGTTGTAACTATGATTGAAAATAAGTTGAACTCATTTGATTCCCCTTTGGACTTATCTTTTCTCCACTTCTCTCTCAAATTCTACAAGTAGATTCCATTTTTTCCTTTGTAAATAATTCCACTCCATGTATGGTGAAGCCCTACTAGAATGATTTTATATTTTTCCTTTGAACATTAATTTCAAATCTGATTTTGAGTTCTTGAATAATTATCTAAGTGTGCAAGTGATGTATGGTGATGTAAAGTGATAATTATCTATCCTTTCTTCCCTTATCCTTTCATGTTTGTACATGATTTCCTATTTTAATAGGTCATATTAAGTTTTGTCAAGTGTATGAGCCTATATTTTAAGTGTATAATGAGTCTTAGTGTCTGAAACTAGCCTATGGTTCACTTACCTTAGATATCTCTCATACATCTCACCTCCATATTGAAATACTCATGTTAAAATCTATAGGACTTGGAAGTGAGTTTGTGTACCTCATTTATTAGTGAAATAAAGTATGATGGTCATATGGAAGACATCTTGCTACATCAACTCCTTTAGATTAGGTTTAATTCATACAATCTCTAACTCTTTTCCCCATAATTAATTAGCTGGCATAGAGAAGAGCATTTCAATATACATTTAGGGATCTAGCCCTTAAATATAGAAGCTCATTTCCATTCTAGGTACACCCACATACCTAAAAATTTTACCATGTTACTCAAATATAAAAGATGATTAAACACCTTCTTATAGGGTGAAAGATTTAGTGACAACAATTCTATCACACCCGATAAGACTCATTGTATTCAAGATAACTTTTCAAGGTGAATGTTGGTATTGATAACATCAGCTACAAATTGGTGTGTTAGTCAACATTTGGTGACTCCTTCAAAGTAAATTTGGTTTAATACCATTGTTTTCTATAAACATGCCCTCATAATTCATGTTTCTCACTAGTTCATCCTCTGCTAGAACATCCAATCTTATTAACTCACCCATTCAACCTAAAATTCCTCTTGAAGTTTAGTATCTATAGCCTAATCTACCCTTTATAGAATTAGTAGATTTTGATAGAGAGGAAGAGGTTAAAGAGGATAAATAAATTAAAGATCTTAAAGAAAAAGACATGGATAGACCTCATGTTTTCCCTACCTTTAATACTTAAAATCCAATTCAAATTCTATTATATTATTCCATTCTTCCTAATGCCATGAAAGGTGTGCCCACATTCAATGGTGAGATTCATGTCACACCTAGTGAGCACATTAGAGATATTTCTAGCTTTTTTAGTTTCCATAATATTGTTTAATAAAACATTGACATTAGACTCCTTTCCATGTACCTTAAAGGGAAGGCTCTTGATTGATATAGGACTATAGAAGGTGGATGCATTAAAACATGGGATTATTTTGGAGTGTTGTTGACTTTTAGATTTGGAAATGAAAGTTATTATGCCTCTCTCATACATAAAACATGATAAAAAGGGGACCTAAAGAAGAAATTCATGACTTCAATGAAAGGTTTATAAAGAGTTGGCATATATTTCCTCCTCCCATGAGACCACCTGATAATTTTGTGTTCCCTACTTATTTGAAAGCCACTAGAATTGAAAATGTTGTCATGCTTCAATCTATGGGAGATTCCACTCTTCTTGAGGCATATGATCTTGTTGTCAAAGCTAAGAATAGTCTCATCTAATATGGAAGATTTTTTCCTAAGGTATTTATTCCTCCTTTGTCTCATACTTATTCTAATACTCTAGATGTAGCCCAAGTTCCAAATGCCAATACCAAAACTAAGGTTGCTCCTAAGTAGGCAGAAAATAATGTTGATTGGAAATCAAATTTCCTAGCCTTAAAGGCTCAAAATAGGCAAGATAATATACAACAAGGTTCCTATCAGAATCATTACACCTATCATCAATAGTATGCTCAATAATATGGAAGAGGAAGAGGATAATGGTAGCCTAATCCCAATAGGATTTCTAATGTATACAATCCTAACTCTAGCACCAATGTAAGAGATATGGTACCCATTCATAGTAATTTGGTGTAGGGAGAAGATTAGAAATAAGACCAATTCAAGGATACCAATGAGAATGGAGAGAAATATATATTGGCTCAAGGAGTACTTACTCCACTCCTATCAAATGAGGATGGGGTGATGATGCAAGTTAATGAGGATTGGTAACCTCAAGGAGATATCTTCACCAATTTTATGGTTGAAGACACTTTTGTGATAAATCAAGGATCCTCTATCATAGAAAATAAAAGGTACAATAAAAAGGCCCTAGGAGGTGGTAGTATCATGCCCATAGGCTCATACAATCCTCCTTCAAGGCAACAAGACATAGTTGTAAGTGTGACAGTTCCAAAAACTTCTACATCTTCAGCAACTCAAAATATGGTAAGGTCTATTCCTATTCCTCAAGTTTCAAGTAATACTCTACCTAAAAGAGCCTAAGATAAAGTAGGTATGGATTATTTTAACATTTTATATTATTTGAAGAACACTAAAATATCTATTTATTTTTGGGAGGTTCTTTATATGCCTAGTTAAAAAGAATTCCTACAAAAGTAGTTATCTATTATCCCTACTAGTGTCTCACCCTCAAATCAAATCCATGGCCATGTTGATCTTTAAAATGATCCTAGTACATTTTTTAACCATCCACTAGGTATAAGAAACCTCCACCATTTTACCTCACCCTAATTATAGGTGACAAGTTGGTACATAATTACAAAGTCAATAATGGAGCTTCTACTTCTATCATGCCTAAAGTTTTAGTTGACAAGATGGGACTAAAATATTAGCCACATAGAAAAGGGGTCCTTAAATTATATGGTATACCTAAAAATAAAATAAGACTAATAAAAGGCTTAAAGGTTTTCTTGCATGATTTTCCAAGTTTTCCTATCTTACAATACATAGTTATGGTTGATCTACTAGCCCACTTTGCAATATGCCTATCAAAGGACTTCATAGACAAGATAGGTGGCTATCTCTCTACTAACTATTATTTATTATCCTTTAAAATAAGGTATGGGTCCAATGTGATAATTAGGACACAACCCCTTGCAAGGTTTCATATTGAGCTTTACATTAAGACAAGTTTTAATCTAAATTATGTGGCTCATGAAAAAAAAGGACTCTATTGTAGATGAATGCACTTCTTCCAAGCTTGAGGGTGTTTCAAATTTTTTTCTTGATGAATATGGCACTAATAATTCTGATCATTATCCATATGATTTTGTGGAGGAAACTAATTTAGGAGTGTATTGTATACATGAAGAAGGAGTACCAACACCTCTACTTTCCAAGGAAGAGGGTGAAGATGATGAGCTATGGAAGATGTTTTTTGATGCTTCAATAAGTAAAGTTGGTATAGGGGATGGTGTTATGTTTGTCTCTCCATATAAAAAATATTATTATGCTTCATACATATTTAATTTCATTTATACTTGTAATGTGGCTTATTATGAAGGTTTATTTCATGGCCTTCAATAGGCAAAAAGAAAAGGAATCAGGAACTTACAAGTATATGGAGATAGTGAAATTATTGTACATTAGGTGAGGAATGTGGTTGCTACCAAGAACCATTTTCTTAAGTCATACAAACATAGGGTATGTAATTTTTTTGAATATTTTAGTACATTCAATATATAATTAGTTCCAAGGGAGCAGAGTAGTCATGATGATAGACTAGCTACCATATGATCTTAATTTGATACTCCAAATGACATAATGGAGGAGGGAAAATAGTCTCATATAAATATCATTATCAGACATTTTGTACCTAATAATTAAGTTTCCTACCATTTATTTGATAATGACAAACACATTGCATGCTTCTTGCAAAATGAGGATGTGTTTTCTTCAAGGAATCAAATGAGGCTCCAAGAATAATTGGGTGATTAGATTGTGCAACTAAGAACCAGTAAGATACCTAAGAATTTAGTGACCTTAGAAATTATCTTCAATGAGAATTATCAATATAATAAGGAGAAAGTGTTAATGTCTAAAAAATAGGATAATTATGAAAGAGTCTTGATCTTCAAGGATAAACTCCTCAAACTAGGCAAGGTATGTTCTACATTAGAGAAGCAAGCATTCATTGAGATGTGTAGAGAGTTTCATGGTATCTTTTATTTGGAATATAAAGACCTAAAATTATTTTATTTTGGCCTAGCACACCATACCATTTATTTGTAACTTGTATTTATACTAGTAGATAGAAGTAAGGGCACATAAACCCTAAGGTTGAGCAACTCATGAGGTTAAAGCTTACCAAACTCCTTAAATCTAAGATAATATTTCCCATCAAGAATTTAACATCAATATCTAACCTTATGAAATTTAGAAATAAGAATGGGGAAATAAGACTTTGTGTAGATGTTAGGGATTTTAATAGAGTGTCACTCAAGGATCACTATCCTCTACCCTCAATGGAGTAGATTTTGTAAATGGTTTTAGGTTCTCAACATTTTTATATTCTAGATGGATATTAAAGATATAATTAAATTTTATTCAGTGAGGATGACCATTTTAAGGTAAAATTCACTACTAAATGTGGTAATTTTGCTTATATGAAGATGCCCTTTGGTATGTCCAATGCCCATGCCACATTTCAAAGAGCAATGGACATGGCCTTCAAAGTTTTGATCAATAATATGTTATTAGTTTATCTAGATAATATAATAGTGTGTTATAAATATGGTAATGAATAAATTTAACACTTGGGACAAGTGTTTTAAAGATGTAGGAAATATGGAGTATCTCTAAATCCAAAGAAGTGCATCTTTGTTGTTCATGAAGGTAAGATCTTAGGACATATCATTTCCAAGGATCATTTGACTATTGATCCTGAGAGAATAGAGGCTCTTTTAGGATTATAATTTCCCTTGAATAATAATGGTCTTAAAATTTTCTTATGCAAGATAAATTTTATAAGGAGTTTCATACTTGGTGGTTTGCATCTTTGGTAAAACCTATCACAGCTATGCTCAAGAAGAACCAAGTCTTTTCTTGGACCAAATAAGGTAAGAGTAGTTTTGAAGCCATAAAGAAATAAATTATAGAATATCCTACTCTTGTGAATCTTTATTTTACTAAATAATTCATGTTTTATTCATTTTCCAACCTTGATATTATATCATCCATGATGATGAAAAAGAATGATGTGGGTGTGGAGTAGCCAATTGCACTCTTTAGTCAAGGTTTAAAATATTATGAGGTTAAGTACACCTTTGTATAGAAACAAGTCCTTTATATTTTAAGGGGATTAAATAATTTCAAACATATGGTTTTAAATAATAAGATTCATGTTATGGTCTCTCATCCTAGTACCAAAGAGTTTCTCTTTAGCAAAGATGTTAGTGAAAAGAGGGTAGGGTGGATCCCTAAAGTAATGGAATATGATGTTGATATCAAGGTGAAAAAGTTAATAAGGGGTAAGGGCCTTTGTGAACATATAGCTTCATATCTTCATGAGTCAAAGGAAGAGAATCTAGTCAATCATGATTATTCCCAATCATCTAGTTCATTTCCTCTACAAAGTTGGACACAAGATGTCGTCATATTTATTCAAAATCATGAGTATCCTAATAATATGAGTAGATCACAAAGGAGATATTTTAGATTTTAATTTATTCAATTTTTTCTTGAGGATGGTGTGATTTTTAGGAGGGACATCAATGGTGTGCTACTAAGATACATTGATAATGATCAGTTTGGAGTGTTTCTTGAGAAGTTCCATGATGGGACAATAAGAAGTTATTTCTCTCTAAGAACCATATCTACCAAGATCATGAGGGAAGGTTATTATTGGCTTAGCCTCTTCAAGGATTGTCATGATTGGGTGATAATGTGTGGATAATGTGATTTATTTATAGGAAAACAAAATCTTACAACTCTTCCTTTGAATCCTATCAAAATTGATTAGTATTTCATGTAATGGGGTTTTGATTCATTGGCATAATAAATCCACCATCAAGTGATGGTCATAAATGGATACTTATATAAAATGACTACCTTAAAAGATGGGTTGAGGTAGTAGCATTGAAGGAAGCTAATGAGAATGATATCTTGGAGTTCTATGAGAGCATCATCACTAGATTTGACACTCCTATTATTTTAGATAATGTTCCTACTTTTATTGGTGCCAAGACAACTGATTAGGAAAATAGTAATGGAATATTATTGAGCATTTCATCTAACTATTACCCTTAAGGTAATGGGTTATCTAAATATACTAATAAAAATATAATTATAATCATCAAGATAACCTTGGAGCATAACTAAAGAGCTTCACACACCAAATTTAAGACAACCTTATGGGCTAATAAGATAACTCCCAAGAGGTCAACATGGAATTCTCCTTTTGTGCTTGTCTATGGAAGGGAAGATAGGTTATATATCTCTAAATAGCTACTTGAATTAGAGTTATCACATCAACTATAGTTACTTGAGAATACCCCAATTGAGGTGAGAATGATAGAATTAATGGATTTGCAAGAGACTAGAGATAAAGCTCATCAAGATATGTAGCATCATCAAGTACTAATGAAAAGGTATTTTAACAAGAGGGAAACTCCAAGATCATTTCAAGAAGGTGATATAGTATATAAATGGTATGAAGATAGATCAAAATTAGGGAGACATACCAAAGTTGATACCTTATGGAGTGTTGGGACCAACATACACCCATTTTTTATGCTTCTATTAAATAGGGATGCTTTTAAAAGTTTTAAAACATTTGTACCTTGAACTGGCTTTGGAAATGTCATTATTTAGTAGAATTTGAAGTTCATCCATTTGAAGGGACATAAACCTCTACATACTTAATTATGATTGTGTTTTATAATTTAACCCAACTAATGGTTGTCTTTGGATGATGAAGTATAGGTTCCATGGAGAAAGAGAGGGTTCCCAAGTAGAAAACTCTATTATTTAAATTCAAAAATGGTGGGAGAAGTTTAACGTGAAACCATATTTATTTATTTATTTTGAAAAAAACCTAAGTCTAATTTTATATTAAGGCTTGATCATGTTTCCAACAAGACCAAACCTCAATATAAAATCATACTTAGACCTCTTTCCCATTTTTTAACCTCCTAACCTTGCCTAAGTGTTAGCCCAGGCTCCCCTTTTATTTAGCCCAGGATTAAATCTTAAATGTCCTTCTCTTTATTAACACAAAAAATATCTTAAGATTAAAACTTAGTCTAAACCATTATACATATCAGGTATTAACTTAATGATTTGATTTAATCATAGATCCAACAAATCTTGCTTCCCTAAAGATCTAATCTAACCACATGAGATCACCCTCGGGAAAGCCATGCATTGACTTTGCTTTCTATGAAAGAATTATTATAGGATTTAATTTAACAGTCTCAATCCCATCATTTGATGCTCATTAGGACATTTTTGATGTTAGTGAGACCGTTAAGTTGAACCTCATCCAAACTTTTACCTAGTCTAAAGAGGACCACATTAATGTTTTAATCTTAGGCTTAGCATAATAAATTTTATCTCTAAGTTCATCATGTGTAATTGACACAATTAACTTAGGACTAATCATATGACTTAAGTCTATTTGTGACTAATCAATGACTTATAATTTATGCACTTTTGTAGATCCAATGATTTATGTTCACCCTCAAATCTTGATATAATGGTGTAAATTCAAAGGAATCCTCAATAGTTCAAAACCAATCAATTTTGACCTCCCAGATCATGATTAATAGCCCTCTCTATGTCACCAATTTGATCCAAAAATATGAATTCTTTGATCAATAAGCCGTGAGATGCAATCTTATGGACTAAGGCCATAATTTCAATTTGAAGATTCATTGTGTTTGTAAACACAATATGACCTCAAGACTCAAACCTAAGCCCTCATGGACCAAAACTTGAGGTTAACTTTGAAAGTCTTGCTCCTATCATTTGATGTTCATGAGGACATCTTTGACATTAGCAAGGCCATTAAATTTAACCTTAGCTAACTTTTATCCTAGGTAAAATGGGCATTTTAAAAATCCTTTGAAAGGGATCGTAGAGTATTAACCTAAAAAACTTAACATAAAATACCCTAGCCTAAGTTTTTTAGTCCTTATTAACATAAATAAACCTTAGGAATATATTTTAGGTCTAATTTTTATTAAGACCCTAGACTAATTAAGTTATGTGCATCTTGTAGGATCTAACGAACTGTGCTTGATCAAAGGTCCTAATCCAACAGAATGAAATGAAGGATGAATTGTCAACTGAAGATACCAAAGCCTTATAGATCTACACATGGAAGAACCATGCTCATTCCAATATCAAAATTCAAATTCATATCCTAAAGAAGTAAAAATATGCCACTTAGTGTAACTAGGTAATTCAAGATTTAAACAACCAATAAAAATAAACCTCCAAGATCTTCATCAATGGATCAAGCTCATTTGGGGGTTTTAATCCAATGAAGCAAAGATAAATGACCTGATTTGAAAACCAATGGCTAATTTTCAAAGGAATTTTCATGAGGAAGGCCATGAAATCCCCATAGAAGTACTAAATGACAAATCCAAAGATTTGGCACACCCAAAAAGACAAAATTTAGACAAGTGAGGCTATCCATAAGATCTAAGGCATGAAAAATTTTATGAAGTCCACCACCTTCACCATTAAATATCTAATAAACCCTAGAAGAATAACATAAAGCCCTAATTCTTGACTGTTGAGACATAATTGCATCAAACAAGCTCAAATTTCATCTTGAGCAATGAAAAGCTAGTCATACACCCAAAGTAATTAAGGAATCATGGCATAAACTAGGCAACAATGAAAACAAGAGGTAGAATTGTATTTATCTATGGATAATGAGATAAGATGCTTTGGGAACACAAAATTGGACACTAGAGCACTCAATAATAGAATAAAGAACTAGTTTGAGATCTTCTTTATTATCGATGAAATGCAGCTTCTCACTTCCAATGAACAAAGGATCATAGTAACCAAGAAGAAATGTGATAACTTGGTTTTAATTCAGATGTTTGGTCTCCACTGAGTAACTATAAAATCATATGTACTTCATTATATAGATATCCTTACACCTATGTTTGTCAATTATAGAATTGATGGTGATTAGATAGTTATAGAAGATGTGTTAAAAGGGATAACATACATTGCCCATATATATTTTAAGGGATATTATAAACTCTCTAAGACTCATATACACCTTTCCACCATCAACAAATGGACAACTAAGAATAATTTGGACACTATATTAAGACCCTAGTTAAACCAGGGAAACCACATATCTAGGAACCATGATGGGAAAATCCCTATTATATAATTTAGGTAAGGCATTAGGATCATCATGACCCTATTTAATATATATTTAGGGGTAGCCACCATAACCTATGTTGACCCCAAATGGGTTTCCAACATATATTTCATGGTGGAAGAGAAGCTAACTCCACCTATCGGAGAATTGATTAGCATCCATTTGGGAAGAAAATTATATGGCATAAAAAGGAATATTAACCAATAATTCACCATGATGTCCTATCTATTTTACTCATTGATGTCCTCCACACATATTCCTAATATCAAGAATTGGTCCTCTCATAGGCAGATTACCATATCCCATCATTATTCAAAATTATATATCTTTAACTATAGGAGTCACATGCAATTCATTTGTGATTACATATATCCTAATTTGGTTAAGACTATCATAGGTAACCCCATGCCCATATTTCACCCTCTCATTAATAAATATGTAGAGCCCATGGGTGATATATGGTGTTTTCTAGATTGCACCATCATCAGGATGGAAGGAGTCATGACACAACCATATAGATTACCAGTCCATGTCCCTACCAAATTAGTTGAATAGGAAATTGCTTCCCAAATCCTCCAAGGGATTGATAATGTATGCAAAGATAATAAGAAGGGAATTTTTCATCCTTTTCCATTCTTTATTGGAAAAATCATGATCCATGGCTGGACATAGTTGGAAGTTATGTCCAAACATAGAGATGCCTTCTATTTTCAAAAAGATGACCTTAAAGAATGGGACCCAAATAACAAAGTTGTCCTCCATCTACAATCCAAGAAACTAACCAAGGTGATGTTTAATCATAGGGTTGTCCCATATGACCATTTCTACACCAAGGCTACAAACTTTGAGGAAGAGCTAGCCAAGTGCAGGCAACATGGCTTCGAACTCAAAAATAGATTACAAAGAGAAGAGAAGGTAGCTATAGAAATATGATAGTTGAACCCATTACAATATCATCTATTTTCTTCTACATCAAGTGTACCTCTAAGAATACCATAATATCAAGTTTTCCAAATTTAAGGACCTATAAAAAAGAAGTTGGAAGAAAGGCCAAGAGAAGGTCCATCATCAGTTCCACCTCCAAGACCAACTTCTCTAGTAGAGCATGTTGATGTGATATCCATATAACCATATGAAATAGTTGAATAATTATTCAAAGAGATTATAGAGACCTATGGGCTAGATTAGGAAGATAAGGGAATTGAGGAAGTCACAGCTGATTTGGCATAAAATGAAGAACCCCAGGTAGGTGAGATGGAGAAGGGGAAGGAAATAGCTTTGGAATTAATCCCTATCTCACAAAAAAAGGGAAGCAAAGATGGCTCTTGTTCTTAGGTCCTCCAAAAGGCCAAAAGTGACATGAACCCATCCTACCAGTGAATTTAACTTATTTAGTGATGAGTTTCCCATACATTGACCTATCATCCCTGTCTAGTTTATATATGGAAAGCTTTAAAAGATTCCATCCTGATCATAATCATTAGCACTAACTAGAACTACTCGTATTAATACCCATGATGATATCAAATCATGGATTAGAGAGATCATGGAGTAAGAAGAAAATCAAATTATTGAGGCAATCAAAGAGAGTGTCAAAGGAATGAAGTATTTTGGAACATTAAGTGGTACTAAGATTGAGATCCCAGAGGTACCCAAATTCTTTGAACCAATAACCACTATGCAGTACAATCTAGACACAATTGGATTTAAGAAGGTAATAACAAAGAAGGCCATTATAGGCACTAAGGAGTTGACCTTCCAAAGAGTGGAGCCTTTTATGGATCTAAATCTTATGCAAGGGAAAGTAGTGGGGGAACATCCCATCCATCAAGAGGACATAACAAGTTTGATTAAGGCCCAATAAATAATTACCTTGGCTGGGGTCAAGGGAATAAAACAAAGAATAATCAAAATAAAAGAGGAGAAATAGGACTTGGAAGCACATGCTACATTTTCAATCCCCGAGGACATATCGAAGATGTTGAATAAGTCTCTTCTTAATGTAATTGTGGGATTAAAGACCATGGATCTCAAATTAAGTTCCTTGACCCATCAATCTGAGATAACACATGTATTAATCATTTAATAGTAGGACTGTAAAGACAAAATAACTAAATTGATCAATGTGAATACTAAAAAATAGGTCTAAGACATTAAAATCATCAAACTAGAACATTTAAACATCTTCTTGGGAGTCATAGTGGATAAAGTATAGGACTTGAACACTTGGTATAATAGTGTAAATAATTTCATGGAGGATGGGGACTTGATAGACAAAATGGAGAAACTCTTGGGGACCTTGTTAGCAAGCCCCTCTCAACCCACTGCCACATGCCTGATAAATGATGAAGAATTCAAGAAGAGTTATTGTCTTCATCTAGAACATCAAAAAGAACCAAGGTTAGTTTATTAAGGAAAATCAAAAGGTTATTGACATCATCCTTACCTTAGGAAGGCATATTTCAAAGGCACAATGCATCTAGGAACTCATGTCCAAAAGTGACAGAATTCAATACATTAGCAGATCAATAAGATTGTTTGATGAAACTTGCAATAGATTTTAAGCTGATTAAAGAACAACACACTAAGGTAAAGGACATCCTCAAGAAAAAATAACCAAGAGGACCCACCAATGTAATATGAAAAAAATATTCTTTTGTAATGCATAAATGCTATTATGTTAACATATATTGGTTCTATTTGTCAAAATTGATGTAGGAGGTTATGTGTATTGTAATTATGGTATGAAGGACAAATGTCCTTATCTTACATATAGATGTTTTGAAAATTTAACTGATACACTTCCTATATTCTCTATAAATAGGTAGGAGTTACCATTTTGTAAAGGGAGGGACTCTAAGAAATTGTATACAAGAAAGCATTTTAATACAACTAAGGAATTCTGACAGGATTATCTGAATAGTGTGTTAAAAGCTAATGCTATCTCTCAATTGCATGTTGATGTCTTAGATTTGAATGGTTTTTTGAATTTTGAGATATATTTTATATCATAAGGTTGTTAATTTGTGCTATGATAAATTAGCTAAAAGATCTTAGGTATAATTCATTTCACTTGCTTTGGATTTAGATGTGCTCATGCTATTCATGTTATAGTAGTAAATTATTTGAAGTAAATCTAGTTCTTACTTGTGATTTCTATATTTCCTTTTATGCTTGCCTAGATTATGATGGAATCTAGGTTCATACTATTTTAAATCATAAATTGGTTCATGTATTCTTAAACCAATTAGAACATTATAATGATATTTGAGATGGAAGCCTACAATCACATCTTCTTTTATGCCTTACCCTCCTTTTTTCTATTTTATTTATCAAAGCTCACTTTAGTTTAAGATCATTTTTAATATCCACTTAGTTTAGTTTGTGGATCAAAATATCACAAAGTTTCAAATATACAGGGCTCTCAACCACCAAATTAAATAAATATTGTGGACAACTCTCACACTGTACTTCTATTCCACCATAGACATCCTAAATCTTCACAAGTTGCAACTCATGCCCTAGATCATCAGGATCCTAAAAATAGAAGTGTTCATCAACATTGAGAGCACCTGTGAGATATTTAGAATCATCAATAGGATAAATAGCTCCATTGGCACTAGAAGGAGGGTTGTTTGATCAATTATGATATTTTTTGCTTTAAGTTTAAAGGATTCTTAACCCTTATGAGTGATTCTTCACTCTAAGTGCAAAGACCTTTGATCTTTAAATGGTTTCCCACCTATCTATGTGATTTTTAAGGCAAATATCTTAGATCTTTGTGAAGAAATGGTTAAATTATAGTAAAGATGGCTTCAGGTTTTAAGGCTTCATAGTATTTTGAGATTAGGATGACTTATTTTGTTTGAATATTGACAATTCTTTATGATTCTTGAGTTTACTTAAGTCATAGGTGGAAAATAATGGTCATCTTTTCATAATTCAACTCATCTTTGAGCTTTCTTAGTCAAAGATCAATGTCCTTTATCCCTTTATGAGTAAATATTTAAAAAATAAGCTTAGTGTGTAGGTTAATTGTTTTTCTTTGACAAATATAAATTGACACACCATATTTCAAACATGATCCTTAATCTTCAAGCTATAATTTCCAAGGATCAAGAATAGATCACATTCTGAGACTAGAGAACCCTTACTCAAGCTAGAAACCCATTGAAGAACTAGGAAATATAGATGAAGGTGTACACATTCCAAGTATATACCATCTTCACCCTTACAAGGGGTTCTTGCATTCAATCTTCATCCATATATGTCATGGCTTGGAATTTCTCCCTCAATGTATTAGGTGTAGTTCATGACTTACCATGTAATCCTAAAAAGTACTTGCCAATATTTAGTCTAACTAGTGTTGCAACTATAGAAGAACATGTTAAATTATTCAAGGCTACTTTAATATTGTTAAATATTATCCATGAAGATGTAGCATGTAGGTTGTTTTCATTTACATTCAAGGATGTTGCATATGAATGGTTCCTCAATTTTCTTGATAATTGTATTACCTCATGGAATAACTATGACACTATCTTTATTGATCAATTTGGAAAAATCATAATCCCCTGCATCATTTATCAACAATTCACAACCATTAAGAGGGATGAAAGTGAACCTATTATATCATTCAATGCCATGCTCCAAAATATGTTTAGTCAAATCATGGATCCATACAAACCTAATGAGGCTTTACATTTACAAGTTTATAAAGATTTAGTGGACCCTATGAATTTTGTGTTTCTAAAAAGGGCCCTCCCAGCTATCAACACATTGGCCCAAGATTATTTTGAAGTGGTGGTTATTAGTGACCAAATGCATCCCCAAGGGTAGATGTCTTATTCTATCCCAAACATTAACCCCCAAATGCTTGTATTGAATCTTTTCCAAAATAATAACCAAAATACTCCAGCCTTAAACCAACTCCCTACATTGAATGTATTACCTATTAGACATGTTGCTCCTAATTAAAACCTAGGTTTCTTGAGTCATCAATATACTATTGGATATCACACCAGTGACCAAAAGGATTTAGTTCTCGTTAATGGCACTAACAATATCCAAGTCAAAAGCTTTGAAATCCCCAAGAATGAGAATGAATCTATATTAAATATGGTCTAGAAGCTTAGCACGTATTTCTTACAACTATAGAAACAAGTTGGCAATGCTAATGACAACTCTGGAAGGAACTTCACCTTCTAAAACTTCAACAGGATTGGAAATAGATTTCATAATGATAGATTCTAAAAAAAAAATCCAATGATCCTTCTAGAAAGAAGACCATGGATATTAATCTCATTGATATTTCCTTTCTAGACTATTGTAGAGTACATGCCACATATAAACATGGTGAGATTGATTGCATTGAGTTTTTCAAAGCTTTTGAATCTTTTCAAGAAGAACTTGACACATTTGAAGTAGTCCCAAACAAATATACTACTACAAGTCCTTCTGGATCCAAGTCATCTGACCAAGTGCACATGATAGAGACATTATGATTCCCTTTCCAAGAGGATAATGAGCCCAAAAATATTCTTGAAGAGATTTAAGCATTCTAACAATTATTGAAAACCTACCCTCTAAGAAATAGAGAAAAAAATAGCCATTGACTACTTCAACTCCCCCTAACAATTATGGGACTCCTCTAGAAACTACATCAAGGAATGATCTTGAACCACCTAAGGGCAGTTCTTTTAAACCTACTATTGAATATTTAAGTAAGACTAGTTACACCATTATGGAGGATATGAAGAAGATAAAATCCAACATCACTCTACATGAGATAACACAAATTATATAATAAAGAGACTTAATCTTGGAATCATTGTCCAAGAAACCTGGGAAGCCTCAGAAAAGTGATAGTGCAAATGTAACTATGCAAGTAACTAAGGCAGAGCCTCCACCCTTCCTACTCATATCAAGATATTTGGAAAAAATATCCATAATTTCCTTTTAGATTTTGGATCCTCAATCAACATCATGCCTACAAGGATATGTGAATAACTTGGTTTGACCCTAATCCAGTCTAATAGGGCGGTCACATAATTGGACAAGTCAAAATTCAAATCCATTGGGGAATTATTGAATGTGCATATGCAATTGGATAGTGAACCAAAATTTCAATAATTCATAGACATACAAGTGGTGGATATCTCTAGTGCTTATGGGTTGCTCCTTGGTAGAGAATGGACTAAGGCCCTAAATAGATACATGTCTACTAACTACTCCCACTTATGGTTACCTTGGAACGGTGTTCCAAATCAAATAAGGGTGGAAAGAGAGCCAATGATGAAACACATGATAACAAACTATAATGTTTTCAATGAAAAGGTGAACTTCATGGATTCTAATCTAGGAATCTTCACTTTAGAAGATAAAAAAGAACCTAGTTCTAAGAATCATCCTATAATTCCTAGCCTATGGAGACTATATGTTGATGGTGCTAGATGTAAGTCAGGATCAAGATCTAGTATTATATTAATAAACCCTAAATAAAAACAATATCATGCATCTTATAGATTGTAATTCCCATGCACTAATAACTTGGTTGAATAATAAGCTCTCACCCTAGGGTTGTAGCTTGTTATTAATAATAAGGTCAAGGAACTCCTTGTTTACATAGATTCTAAACTTGTGGTCAGCCAAGTAAGGATCAATTACCAATACAAGTTATCTTACCTTAAGAGGTACAAGTTTAGAGTTTGGGACTTGGTAGAATTTTTTGATGCTTTTAAAATCATGTTTATCCTTAGGGAAGAGAATAAAGTTGTTGATGAGTTTACCTCTACTACAGCTAATCTCATGCCTAATCATGATTCCCCCAACTTCAGCATTGAGTTAGTACCATGCCCTTTAGTCCCAAATAATGTGAATTATTTTCAAGTCTTCAATGATGATCAATAAATTCTAGATTTCTTGACTAATTATGGGGCCTTTGAAGCTCACATCATTGATGAAGTTAATGAACATTTTCTTGAAAGATAACTTAATGGTAAAATCATCTAACTAAATGAAAATAAGATACCTAAAGGGATGATCTCATTGGAAAGACTATTTGATCATGACAAGATTACTAAAACACCTAACATACCCAAGGTAAGTAGTAAGGACTATCATGTAGTGAGTCTTGGCCCACATGATTGGTCTGAACAAGTGAACATTGGAAAGGCTTGTACTAAAATGGAAAATAGATAGGCTAGGGAGTTGCTTACAAAATATAAGGATGTAATTGCCTAGTCATATGAAGATATAAAAATATTTGATCCAAGGGTTATTAATCATACCATACCCCTCAGGGAAAATTGCAAACCCTTCAGGTAGAAGCAAAGACCTATCAACCATGTCTTGGAACCCATGATCTTTAGGGAGGTCAAGAAACTATTGGATACAAGGATTGTCTTTCCTATTAGGCATTCCACTTGGGTTGCTAACTTTGTCCAAGTTAGAAATAAGAATGGACAAATCAAATTATGCATAGACTTTATAAATTTGAATAAATCCTCTAAAAAGGATAATTACCCCTTGCCTTCTCTAGACTAGGTCATCCAAGTTGTTTCAAGATCCACCATGATGTCCTTTTTGGATGTATTTTTTGGATATAACTAAGTGTTTGTTTCCAAAGAAGATATAATAAAGAAATCCTTCACTAATAAATGGGGAACATATGCTTACAAAATAATGCCCTTGAGACTAATTAATGTAGGGGAAACCTTTTAGAGAGACATGAACCATGATTTCCAAGGTCTAGTAGGTAAATTCATCATAATTTACATGGATGATCTAACAGTGTTTTCCAAGAATAGAGAAGATCATTTCATACACCTACGACAAGTGTTTGAAAGGTGTATGAGGTATGACATATATCTCAACCCCAAGAAGATCATCTTTTTCATTATTTAAGGAAAACTATTGGGGCATGTCATCAATAAAGAAGGGATCTCCATAGATCCTAAGAGAGTGGAAGCCATTTCCAAGATTGAGCTACCTAACAGTCAAAAATAACAAAAGTCATTCTTTGAAAAGATCAACTTTATAAGGAAGTTCATATTATACTTTTTTGATATTGTCAAAAAATTGAATGATATACTTAAGAAAGATGCTAAAATCTCTTGGGATGAAGGATCCAAGAAAGCATTTTATAACATCAAGAAGGCAATTAGTCAAGCCCTAGTCTTGATAAGTCCTGACTTCTCGAAGGACTTTTACTTATATTCATTTGCTTCTGACCACACCATGGTTGTAGTCTTGACTCAAAATATTGATGTAAATGACCAACCTATGAGCACCAATTTCAAAAATATAGAAGTAAACTATCCCATGATTGATAAGCAAGATTATGCACTGGTGAAATAAATAAAAATTTTAGACATTACATTCTTAGAAATAAGGTGCATGCCATCTTATAAGACCTAGACACAAAGCTTATGTTGATTCATAATGAGCTTGGAGAATGAAGGGGCAAGTGGATGTCAGTCCTAAAAGAGTATAGAAATGAAGATTTCCAAACTAGTGAAATGTCAAGGCCTAGTCCAAATGATTGCCAACTCTAACCCTAAGCTTCATGTCATGCAAGTTGATCAATATAACTTCCAACCTAATGAATGGTATGACTCTTTGATCCACCTACTTGTCACTGGTAGTTGTCCCATAGGACTCACTAAAGAATAGAAGAGAGCTTTAAGGCTCAAATCAGCCCATTACCTCATCAAATATGGAGTCCTATATAGGAATAACTTTGAAGTGATATACTTAATTTGTGTATCTAAAAAAGAGGCTTATCAAATCATGTCCACTTTTCATGAAAATCTAGGTAATCGACACCCTTTAGGGAGAGCCATAGTTCATAATATTATTAGGAATAGGTAATATTGGCCTACCATTTTCAAGGATGATCTTAAGCATGTGAGGTAGTGACATTCATGTCAAATATTTAGCACAAAAGAGCCAAAAGTAGCCATGCATTTGTAACTATGATGGTAGACAAAAATTTTACATAGTGGGGGTTAGACTTTATGGGGGTAATTAATCCCAATTCTTCTAAATGCCACAAGTATGTCCTGACTGCTATAGATTATTGCATAAGGTAGATTGAAGCTATAGCCACCAAACAATGTAAGATAGAGGAGGTAATCAACTTCTTAGAAGAAACTATTTTCACTAGATGTGGAACCCTAGTTTCCTTAGTTTGTGACAATAGATATGCATTTATATCCATAGAAATGATGGAATGGGCTTATGATAATGGTATATATTTTAATTTAGCATCCAATAATTCTCCATAAAGAAATAGAGTCTCTGAATCTACCAATAAGAACCTTATGAAAGCCATCAAGAAGTCTACTATGGATAAACTTAGAACATGGCACAAACCCTTAAATATGAATTATGGGCTAACAAGATAAGGATGAAGCAAGCACTCAAGTCTTCACCATTATTATTAGTATATAGTTAGGAAACTATCTTTCCCATTACCCTCAAGTTACCCATGTTTGCATTCATGTAAGAATACATGGAAGAAAGCCAAGACCTTGCCACTTCTAGGTTGTTCGATGTCATCCAAATGGAGGATGATAGAGAAAATAATTTGTAGACTTCAGTAGACATCAAACAACTATGAAAAGATGGTTTGACAAGAGGTCCATAGTGAAGGTGTTTAGACAAGGAAACCTCGTCCTCCTTTGGGATAAGGCATCAGAACCTAAAGGCAAGCATAGTAAGTTTACACCCTTGTGGATTGTCCCATAACAAATTACATAAATCTTAGGAAACAATACCTTCAATTTAAAAGACCTTCAAGGAGTAGAATTCACATTGGCCACCAATGGGAAATATCTCAAACACTACTTTGATGTTGCTCCACTAGGGATCTTCATGGAATAAAGTTTTAAAGATTATTTAAGGTTAGAGTAGGTAGGCTAGTTAGTTTCCTTCCTTGCTTGTTTTCCTATTTTTCTTATTTATATTTGTTTGTTTTCTATTTATTTTCTTTCCTAATTTGCTTGTCTATAATTTTTTGCTTTATGTTATGTGCTTGCTTCCTATTTTGGTTGTGCTCTTTTGCTTCAATAAAGTCTTGTAGACTATTATTGCTCAGAATCTCCCTAGATTGCTTAAAATTCTAGTATTTGAAAATGAAGACATGAACCCTGCATAGGAGAACCTAGGTCTATAATATAACATCATTTTGTACTCTAGAGACCTTCCCAACACTCACATAGAAGTTAGCTACCTCAAAAGAATCCAAAACATTACCTGAGACCAAATCTCTTTTGTGAGAAGAATCATGTATGTGGAAGGAGAGTTCAAAAGGTTAAGGCATATAATGCATGCTTACACTTAAAACACATCCTTGTCTGAGATCAAGGTTTTTTCTATAGGTGATTATCCTAAGGCCAAAAAATTTGACCAAATCCCTTAACCCTGGCTATCTTGGCTCCCAACCTTTGTTAAAAGACCTACCAAAAAAAATAGGACTTATTGCTAAATTGAAAGATATGAAGTCAAAGGTGATTCAAGAAATCTTCATCAGGGCTATAAATGCCTAGCTGGCAGTGGAGCAAGGCCGTGAGTGGAGCCAAAGTCATCTTTTTTAGGGATATGGATGCCTAGCTAGTAATATAGCAATGCCCAAGCTTTCCTTGAACTAAGATCAACCATTCTAAATGAATATCTAAATATGCTTAAAGTCAGATGTAATGGTCAAAAGGTAGGAACCTGGATGTTATTCCCTAAAGTCTCATGACAAATAGTAAGTGGAATCAAAGAACACACATAGCATGTTTAGGCTTTGACATGAGAATTTGAATTCAGCATATTTGAGGCTTTTTTTAACCTTGAACTGATCTTGGTAATTATATTTGGTCAAAGGAGATAAAGGACTTATGTGCTGGTCTAAACTAGAGTTTCTAAGTTCTAACATATTGTTATGTTTCCCTTGTGAGTATCCATTTATTGGGAGCAACATACCCCCATTTTTTTCTTATGATAAATAAGGACCCTTGTAAAAATTTTAAAACATTTGTACCTTGAATGATCTTTAGAAAGGTCATTCTTTGTTATAATTTGAAGATCATCCACTTGAAGGGACATGAACCTCTGCATACTTGATTATGATTATGCTTTATAAGCTAACCCTACTAATGGTTATCTTTAGATCATGAAGTATAGTTACATGGAGAAAGAGAGGGTTCCCAAGTAGAAAACCCTATGATTTTAATTCAAAAATGGGAGGATAAGTTTAATGGGAAACTATATTTCTTTTTTTTCTTTTTATTGAAAAAACCCCAAGTCTAATTTTATATTAAGGCTCGATCATGTTTTTGACATAACTGAACCTTAATGTAAAATCATACTTAGACATTTTCCCCCTTTGTTAACCTCTTAACCTTGCCTAATTTTTAGATTAGGCTCCCCCTTTTTTTATCCCAAGCTTCAATCTTAAATGTCCTTGTGTTTATTAACACAAACAACATCTTAAGATCAAAACCCTAGTCTAAATTGTTATCCATACCAGGTCCTAACTTAATGATTTGATTTAATCATACATCCATTGGCTCTCACCTCCATAGAGATATAATATAATGATGTGAGATCACCCTAGGGAAATCCATGCATCAACATCACTTTCTATGAAAAGGTTCTTACATAATTTAATTTGATAGTCTCGTTCCCACCATTTGATGCTCATGATGATGTCTTTAACGTTAGTGACACCATCAAGTTGAACCTCATATAAATTTTACCTAAGTCTGAAGAGGACCACATTAATGTTTTAACCTTAGGCTTAGAATAATAAACTTTACCTCTAAGTACATGATGTTTAACTCACACAATTAACTTAAGATCAATCATTTGACTTAAGTCTATATGTGATCAATCAATGAGTTAAAATTGGTGCACTTTTGTAGATCCAATGATCCACATTCACCCTCAAATTTTGATCTAGTGCCATGAAGTCAAAGGGGTCCTTAATAGTTCCTAATCAAATTTGGCATCTCAGATCATGAGCAATAGTACTCACTACATCGTCAATCCAATATAATGGCATGACTTCTTTTATTGATAAGCTCTAAGATGCGATCATATGGACTAAGTCCATAATTTCAATTTGAAGATTCATTGTGTTTATAAACACAATATGACCTCATGACTCAAAACTAATTCCTCACAGACCAAAACTCAAGGTTAAATTTGATATTTTTTCTCCCATCATTTGATGTCCACAAGGATGTCTTTAACATTAGTGAGGCCATAAAATTTAACCTTAGCTAAATTTTAGCCTAGGTAAAAGGGGCATTTTTAAAACCCTTTGAAAGGGACCCTAGCATATTAATGTGGAAAACTTAGCATAAAAGACCTTAGCCTAAGTTTTTTAGTGTTTATTAACATAAAATAGCCTTAGGAATATATTTTAGGCCTAAATTTATTAATACCCTAGACTACTTAAACCATGGGCATCTTGCAGGATCTAAAGAACCATACTGGATCAAAGGTCCTGATCTAATGAAGAAAAATGAAAGATGACTTTTAAACCAAATATGCCAATGCTTCATAGCTTGACATGTGTAATAACCATGCTCATTTTACCACCAAACTCAAAATTCATATCTTGAAGAAGCCAAAATATACCACTTGGCATAACTAGGTAATTCAAGATTTAAACAACCAATCAAAGGAAACCTCTAAGATCTTCATCAAAGGTTCACTCTCATTTTGGGGTCTTGATCCAATAGAGTTAAGATAAAATAACTTATTGAAAACCAACAACTAATTTTCAAAGGAATTTTTGTAGGAAAGGCCACGTAGGTGCCATGAAGCACTAAATGATAAATCCAAAGATTTGGTGCACTTAAAAAGATAAAATTTACACAAGTGAGGCTATCCATAAGATCTAAGGCATGAAATTTTTTTGTGAATTCCACCACCTTTGCCATAAAATCTCTAAGAAACCCTAGTAGAACAACATAAATCCCTACTTCTTGACTATTGAGACACAATTACATCAAACAAGCTCAAATTTCATCCTAAGCAATGAAAAGCCTATCATACACCCAAATAAATTAAGGAATCATGTTAGTAGTTAGGAAACAAAGGAAATAAGAGGCATAATTGTATTTCTCTATGGATAATGAGTGGACACTAGGGCACTTAATAATGGAATGAAGAACTAGTCTTAGATCTTCTTTGTTGTCGAGGAAATGCAACCTCTCACTTTTAATGAATAAAGGATAATAGTAACTAGAAGTAAATTCAATGGCTTAGTTTAAATTTAAATGTTTTATCTCCATCAACTAGCTACAAAACTAGAGATACTCCATTGTATAGATGTTATTGCACCTATGTTTATGAATTGTAGAATTCATGGTGATTGGATAGTTAGGGAAGATGTGTCAAAAGGGATAGAATACAAGACCCCTGTAGACTTTGAGTGCTAATATAAACTCCATAGGACTCATATAGACCTCCCCACCATCAAAGAGTGGACAACTAAGCATAATTTGGACACTATATTAAGACCTTGGTTAAACTAGGGAACCCACATATCCATGAACTATAATGGGAAAATCCCTATTACATAATTTAGTAAAGGCATTATGATCATCATGACCCTATTGAATAGAGATTCAGGGGAAGCCACCATAACCTATGTTGACCCCAAATGGGTTTGCTACATATATTTCATGGTGGAAGAGAAGCTAACTCCACCTATTAGAGAATTTATTAACATCCATTTGGGAAGATAATTCTATGTCATAAAAAAGAAGACTAGCCAATGATTCACCGTGATGTCCTATCTATTAGACTCATTGATGGCCTCCACATATATTATTGATATCAAAAATTGGTCTTCTCATAGCAAGATTACCATATCCCATCATTATTCAAAATTATATATCTTTAATTACAGGGGTCACATGAAATTCATTTGTGATTGTGTATATCCTACTTTGGTTAAGACTATCGCAAGGAACCCCATGCCTAGATTACACCCCCTCATCAAGAAATATGTAGAGCCCATGGTCAACATATGGTATTACCCAAATTACACCATCATCAAGATGGAAGGAGTCATGACATAGCCATATAGATTGCCAGTCCATGTTCCTACCAAATTGGCTGAATAGGAAATTACCTCACAACTCCTCCAAGGGATTGACAATGTATGTAGAGAGAAAAGGAAGGTCATTTTGCATCCTTTTCCATTCTTGATTATAAAAACCATGATCCATGGCTGAAAATAGTTGGATGTCCTATCTAGACATAGAGATGCCTTCTATTTTCAAAAGGATGACCTCAAAAAATGGGACCCAAATAATAAAGTTTTGCTCCATCTACAATCCAAGTAGCAGACCAAGGTGACCTATGAGCATAGGGTTGGCCTATATGACCATTTCTACACTAAGGCTACAAGCTTTGAGGAAGTGCTAGCTAGGTGCAGGTAACATGAATTTAAACTTGAAAATGGATTGTAAAGAGAAGAGAAGACATCTAGAGAAATCTAGATGATGAATTTATATAAATATCATCTATTGCCTTCCAACTCAAGTGCACCTCCAAGACTACCATAACAACAAGTTCTCCAAATTCAAGGACCTAGTGAAAATAAATTAGAAGAAAGGCTAGGAAAAGGTCCTTCATCATCATTTCCACCTCCAAGACCACCTTCTATAGTAGGGCATGTTGATATGATTACCCTAGAAGCATATGAAATAATTGAAGAATTCTTCAAAGAGCTTGCAGAGACCTATGGGTTAGATTAGGAAGATAAGGAAATTGAGGAAGCCACAGTTGAGTTGGTACAAGCTGAAGAACCCCAAGTAGGTGAGATAGAAAAGGGGAAGGAAATAGCTTTGGAATTAATCCTTGTCTCACAAAATAAAAGTGAAGTGGAGATGTCTCTTATTCTTAGGTCCTCCAAAAGGCCAAAAGTGACATAGACCCATCCTACTAGTGAAGTTAAATTGTTTAGTGACAAGTTATCCATACATAGACCTGTCATCCCTAACTGGTTCATATATGAAAATATCTAAAATATTACATCCCAATCACATTCATTGACACTAACTAGTGTTACCAACATTAATACCCATGATGATATCAAACCTTGAATTAGAGAGCTCATGAAGGAGCAAGAAGAAAGGAGGATTGTTGATGCAACCAAAGAGAGTGGTAAAATAATGAAGGATTATGGAGCATCAAGTGGTACTATTATTAATATCCCATAGGCACCCAAATTCTCTAAACCAATAGCCAATGTGTTTTATAATCTAGACATAGCCAATTTTGAGAAGATAACAATAAAGAAGGCCACTCTAAGCACTGAGGAGTTCACCTTTTAAAGAGTGGAGCCTTTTATGGATCTAACTCCTATGTAAATTCAAGTATTAGGGGAACACCCCATCCATCAAGAGGACATATCAATTTTTATTGAGGCCCAATCAATAATGACCTTGATTGAGGTCAAGGGAATGAAACAAAGAATCATCAACCTAGAAAAGGAGAAATAGGATTTGGAAGCATAGGTTGTATTTTTAGTCCCTGAGGACATATTGAAGATGTTGAATAAGTCTCTTCTTGACATATTTAAGGGATTAAATACCATGAAGATCAAATTAAGTACCTTGACCCATCAAGCTAAGACAACACAGGAATTAATCATTTAAAGGTAGGACTCCAGGGACCAAACAACTGAATTGATCAATGTGCATACTACAAAATAGGTCTAAAACATTAAAATCATCAAACTAGGACATTTGAACAACCTGATGGGATTCATAGTGGGTAAAATATAGTACCTAAGCACTTGGTATAATAATGTCAACAATTTCATGAAGGAGGATGGGGACTTGATAAACAAAATGGAAAAACTCTTAGGGACCTTGTTAGAAAACCCCTCTCAACCCACTATCACAATCCTGATAAGTGATGAAGAATTTAAACAAAGGGTTACTATCTTCATCTAAAACATCAAAGATAACCAAGGCCAGTTTATCAAGGATAATTAGAAGGTCCTTAATATCATCCTTACCTTAGGAAGGTAGATTTCAAAAGCACAATGCATCTAGGAACTCATGGCCAAAAGTGATAAAGAATTTAATACATTGGCATATCAAGAAGAATATTGTTTGATGAAACCTATAGTATATTTTGAGCTAATTAAATAAAAACACACTAGGTTAAAAGACATCCTCAATAAAATATAACCAAGAGGACCCACCAATGTAATATAAAAAGAATATTCTTTTGTAATGCATATATGCTAGTCTGTTAGCATATATTAGTTCTATTTGTCAATATTGACATAGGAGGTCATGTGTATTATAATATTGGTATGAAGTAAAACTATCCTTATATTACATATAGATGGTTTGAGAATTTAATCAATACATTTCCTATATTCTCTATAAATAAGTAGGAGTTACCATTTTTAAAGGGAGGGACTCTAAGCAATTGTATACAAGAAATCATTTTAATACAACTAAGGAATTATAAAAGGATTATCTAAATAGTGTGTTAAAAACTAATTCTATCTCTCAATTGCATGTTAATGTCTTAGATTTGAATTGTTCTTTGCATTTGATCTACATTTTCTATCATAAGGTTGTTAATTTGTGCTATGCTAAATTAGCTAAAAGATCTTAGGTATACATCATTTCATTTACTTTGGAATTGCATGTGCTCATGCTATTCATATTATAATATTAAATTCTTTATAGTAAATCTAGTTCTTACTTATGATTTCTATATTTCCTTTGATGCTTGCCTAGTTTATGATGGAATCTAGGTTCATACTATTTTACATCATAAATTAGTTCATGTATGCTCAAACCAATTAGAACCTTGTCATGATATTTGAGATGGAAGCCTAAAATCACATTTTATTTTCTACATTACCCTCATTTTTTATATTTTCTTTATCAAATCTAACTTTTTTTAATATCATTGTTAATATCCACTTAGGCTAGTTTGTGGATCATAAATATCATAAATTTTCAAACATACAAGACCTTGGCGGCTCCCAAATACTAAATTAAGCAAATATTGTGGAGAGATCTCACACTCTACTTTCATTCCACCATAGACATCCCAAAATTTAAAAAACTAGAAGTGATGCCCTATATCCTCTAGATCCTAAAATGAGAAGTGTTCATCAACACTGAGATCACCTGTGAGATAGTTAGAAACATCAATAAGAGAAAGAGATCCACTTGGAGAAGACCATATGTCATCATCAATTTCAAGAAAAAAACTCTTTTTAGTTATCAAGGATGAATGTAAAAAATATGCCTATCCCTATGAATGGGACACATTTAAAACCTTGATATTGAGAACTAAAGGTCAGTTTTGTAAATATTAGGTTAGGTGTGTGTTTCTTTTATTTTATGGTGTCCCATAAGTGCTTTTGAAGCACATGTGTGTTTATTAATTTGTGTTTTGTTCTTATTGTTTTATGTTGATCTATGTGTTGTTTAGGGAAGTTTATTTGTCAAACCTATTATACATGTGACTCCATAACCCAATGGACAAGATTAGGCAACTAGTCATAGTATAACAAGCATATCACCCTTGGGAAATTGACAAAGATGTTGACCATTTTTAACTTAGGCCAAAATGGGTCAACCCCCTATAGTCAAAATCTTGTATAGGGGATTTTTATAATGTCATAGGGTATATTATATCTCATTTTATGTCATTTCATATACCATTCTAGATTTGGTCATAGTTTAGCTTAGTCACTATGTCATTTGGTATTTTAAGGGTCATTTTAGACAAGTGGTAGGTTTTCATTGTGTAAAAATAGATAAGATCATGAAGAGAGTTCAAAAAATCCTCAAAAGGTTCATTTGAGCTTTCAAATATCAAGCATTATCTCAAGCACAAGCCTAAGTGAATCAGACCATCACCTGAACATCAGCTAGAGACCAAACTGAACAAATTAATTATGCAATTTATAAATATGCTTAAAAAACCTTACATGACCATCAAAATTCATGTGATCACGTCCTTAGTTCTAATATCATTGTCTTCAAGTTTCATATCTTGATGAGTCTTCTATCTCAAGATCTAAGCCTTCAAAGTTTAGCTTGTCAATTCTAAAGGACTAGTTCGTCCTGCACATCACATGAAAACACACTGGCTAGCATGTTTAAACAATTTATATATTTAATTATAAATCAACATGAGATAAAGTATTATATTTCCATGAATCTATTTTTTCTTAGATCATATCCTAAAAATTTCAACTCCATGTAAGCTTTCTAGCTCAAGTTATGAACATTCAAAGATGGGCTTGTAGCATAAGATATTTGTACTAACATCAAGTTTAAGATCCATAAAGTAGTGATTTAGGTTCAAATTATCAATGAAAGACACATGAACATAATTTAAATCACATAGGTTATCTCACTTGAACATTTTTTAAACACACTTAGAAAGCTCCCAAAACAAGCAAATCAAGTTGCACAATCCTTTTAGTATCAAGAACATCTACACATTTGGTGCCTACATGACCTTTTAAATTTCAGATTCAATCCTTCAAAGTTAGTCAAAAAATGGGATATTTTTTCATAGACATCAAATATAAGCTATGACAAAAACCATTAGGGTCTTAAACTTGACATTCATGTGAATTTCAATGATGATCTCATGGACATCAAATGATGGTTGTGCAGACATCAAATTTAGACCATGGTAAATAGCCATTTGTTTTCAAATGAAAATATATCAATGGTTTGCATTTAATCATATTGATGATCTAATGGTGTGAGCATAACTGGTAGGAAAGTGGGCCTAATAAGATCAAAGGATCTTGTTACTTCATATATCTTATTTTAATGGCATGAGTGAAATTCAACATGTCAAAGGATATTTGTGGTAGGAAATTAAGGGCCTACATTCATTCATACATTTTGATACTATAGTGTGAGAGAAGTTAATAATTCAACAAGGATATATGAAGCTAATGAGAGTAAAGATAGTTAGGAGCATTTTTACTGGTCTAATTTAGTTTTTGATGGACAAAGTTGAGCCAAGGAACCATTTTTGACCAAACCAAATAGGTCTTATAAGGTCATCAAGCTACCATTAAAGCTCTATTAAACACCATGAAAAAGATAGTGATGCAACCAAGGTGATCAAGAATAGAAAGGTATTTCCATTAAAGCTTAATATAGACCTATGGCTCAAGGTTTATGTCATACAGGGTTCATTCTATGACTGTGCTCACCATTATTAGAAGGAACTATGTATATAATGAGTTCTCAATTTCTATGGATGATCAAAGGTAAAAATGGGTCTATTTAGACTTTATAATAGCAAAAGGGAGATTGGTTTTCCCATTTGTGGTGGACCTATAAACATGGGGATGTGTTTGAGCTTGATCTAGTTTGAACCAGAGGTAGTATTTCAAAGGGTACCATGAAGGCATACACATAGACTCCAATGGATTCATCTCTAGAATGAACTACATGAAAGGGACTCTTCTCTCTACGTTTGCATGCCATGATGAACCAGTTAGAAGTAGTTATCACTAGGACAAAGTTTTAATAGATAGATCTAATTGTTGTAACTACATTCATATCGTAACCTAGCTTAAAATAACATGATCCCACCATTTTAATAGTTAGGGAGCATCAATGAAGGAATAATGTAATTATGCAATGGATTGAAGTGACCTGAATCAATTAGGAAACTTAAATGAGCATAATTATAGAATTAGTTTTAACTATAGTTTAAAGTACTTTGACCTCATTTGATTCCCCTTTGGATTTCTCTTTTCCCCACTTCTCTCTAAAATTCTAAAAGTAGCTACCATTTTGCCTTTGTAAATAATTCCACAACATGTATGGTGAAGCCTTGCTAGAATGATGTTATATTTTTCCTTTGAAAATTAATTAAAATCTAATTTTGAGCTCTTAAATAATTCTCTAAGTGTGCAAGTGATGTATGGTGATTTAAAGTGATAATTCTCTATCCTTTTTTCCCTTATCCTTTCATGTTTGTGCAAGATTTACTATTCTAATAGGTTATATAAAGTGTTATTAAATGTATGAGATTATATTCTAAGTGTAAAATGATCCTTAATGTCTTCAACTAACCTATGGTTCACTTACCTTAGATATCTCTCATGCATCTCACCTCCTTATTGAAACACTCATGTTATAATCTATAGGACTTGGAAGTTAGATTATATGCCTCATTTCTTAGTGTAAGAAAGTATGTTGATCAAATGGAAGAAATATTGGTACAACACCTCCTTTATATTAGGTTCAATTCATATAATATCTAACTCTTTTCCCCATAAGTAATTATTTGGCATAAATAAGAGCATTCAAGATAGATTCAAGGAGCTAGCCCCTAAATCTAGAGTCTCATTTCCAATATAAGTACACCCACATACCTAGAAATGTTCCCATGTTGCCCAAATCTAGAAGAGGATTGAACATCCTCTTTTAGGGTGAAATATTTTGTGATAATAGTTATATCATTATTGATGGGACCCATTATCTTCAAAACAACTTATTAAGGTGAATGCTAGTATTGACAACATCAGATGCAAATTGGTGTGATACTCAACATTTGGTGAGTCCTTCAAGGTAAATATGGTTTGATGCCATTGCTTTGTTATAAATAGTCCCTCATAGTTCATGGTTTTCACTACGTCATCCTTTCCTAGAACATTCAATCTCATTAACTCACCCATTTAGCTTGAAATTCCTCTTGAAGTTCAGTATCCATAGCCTAATTTTCCCTTTGAGGAATGGGTAGATTTTTCTAGAGAGGAAGAGGTTGAAGAGGCTAAATAAATTGAAAATATTGAATAAGACATGGATAAAACTCATTATTTACCTACCTCTAATACTAAAAATCCAATTCAATTTCTTGTATATGATGCCATTCCTCTTAACACCATGAAAGGTGTGCCCACATTCAATGGTGAGAGTCATGTCACACCTAGTGAGCACATTAGAGATGTTTCTAACTTTTATAATTTCCATGATATTGTTTGAGATAATATTTATATTATAATCCTTGCCATGTATCTTAAAGGGAAGGCTCTTGATTTTTATATGACTTTAGAAGGTGGATGCATCACAACATGGGATGAGTTTGGAGTGTTGTTGACTTCCAAATTTAGAAATGAAAGTGACCATGCCTCTTTAATATATCAACTCAAAGTGATAAAAATGGGAGCTGAATAATCAATGCATGACTTCAACAAAAGGTTTTAGAAGACTTTCCATATATTTACTCCACCCATGAGACCACCTACTAATTTTGTATTCCTTGAAATCCATTGGGACTGAAATTGATGTCACACTTCAATCTATGAGAGATTCCACTCTTCCCTAGGCATATTATATTGCTATCAAAGCTTATAATAGTCTCATATAAGATGGAATATTTACTCCTAAGGTATTTAGGCCTCTTTTGTCTCATAATTCTATTAATACTCTAGATGTAACCCAAGTTCCTATTGTCAATACCAAAACTAAGGTTGTCACTAGGTAGACAGAAAATAATGTTGATTGGAAAAAAAATAGCCTTAGAGGCTCAAAATAGGCAATATAATATGCAACAAGGTGCCTATCATAATCCTTACCCCTATCATCAATAGTATGGTTAACAATATGGAAGAGGAAGAGGACAATGCCATCCTAATCCCAATAGGCTTACTAATGCATGCAATCCTAACTCTACCACCAATGAAAGAGATATGGTACCCATTCATAGAAATTTAGTGTAGAGAGAAGATTGGAAGCAAGAAAAATTTAAGGATGCCAATGAGAATGGAGAGAAATCTCTGGTGTCTCAAAGAGTAGTTACTCCCTTCCTATCAAATGAGGATGAGGTGATGATGCAAGTTAATGAGGATTGGAAACCTCAAGGAGAGATCTTCACCAATTTTCTAGTTGAAGATACGTTTATACTAAATGAAGGAGCCTCTATCATAGAGAATACAAGGTCCAATAAGAAGTCTCTAGGAGGTAGTAGTATCATTCCCATAGGCTCATCCAATCCTCTTGTAAGTGAATAAGACATAGTTGTAAGTGTGATAGTTCTAAAAACTTCTACATCTTTAGAAGTCAAAATATGGTAAGGTCTAATCCTATTCCTCAAGTTTTAAGTAATCCTCTACCTAAAATATCCCAAGATAAAGTAGGTATGGATTCTTTAAACATTTTATATTCTTTTAAGAACATGAAAATATCTATTTCTCTTTGGGATGTTCTTTATATGCCTAGTCAAAAACAACTCCTGTAAAAGTAGTTATATGCTATCTTTGCTAGTGTCTCACACTCAAATCAAAGTCATGGACATGTTTCTCTTGAAAATTATCCTAGTCCCTTTTTTAAACAATATATTATGGCTAATAAACCTCCACCATTTTACCTCACCCTTATTATAGGTGACAAGTTGGTACACAATTGTATAATCGATAGTGGAGCTTCTACTTTTGTCATGCCCAAATTTGTAGCTGACAAGCTGGGCCTAAAATATGAGCCACATATAAAATAGGTACTTAAATTATATGTTACTCCTACCAAGATATTAGTAATGATAAAAGGCTTAAAGTTTTTCTTACATGATTGTCCTAGTTTTCTTATCTTGCAAGACATACTTATGGTTGATCTCCCAACCCACTTTGCAATTTGCCTATCAAAGGACTTTACAGCTAAGATAGGTCGCTATCTCTCAAATGACTAGTATTTATTTCCTTTAAAATAAGTTACATGGAAAAGGTGAAAATTAGGATATAACCCCTTTCAAGGTTTCATATTTATCCTTACATTGAGACAAGTTTTAATCTAAATTATGTGGCCCATAAAGAAAAGGACTCTATTGTAAATGATGGCACTTATTTCAAGCTTTAGGGTGTTTTAGATTTTTTTTCTTGATGAATATATCACTAATACTTATGAGCATGATCCATATGATTTTGTTAAGGAAATTTATTTAGTAGTGTATTATATACATGAATAAGGGTACCAACACCTCTACTTACCAAGGAAAAGGGTGAAGATGATGAGCTATGGAAGATGTTTTTTTATGGTTCAAGAAGTAAAATTGGTATAGGGGTTAGTTTTATTTTGATATCCCTATATAAACAATAGTATTATGCTTCATATAGATTTAATTTTAGTTTTAATTATAATATGGCTGAGTATGAAGGTTTAATTCATGGCCTTCAATGGGTAAAAAGAAAAGGAATCAAGAACTTGCAAGTATATGAAGATAGTGAATTGGTTATGCATCAAGTGAGGAATGTGTTTGCTACCAATAACCATTTTATTAAGTCATACAAACATAGGTCATGGGATTTACTTAAATACTTTAGTGCATTCAATATATAATCAGCCCCAAGGAAGTAAAATATTCATATTGATAGACTAGTTGCCATATGAGCTCAATTTGATACTCCAACTACCATAAAAGAGGAGGTAAAATAGTCTCATATTAATATAATTACTATACCTTATGTACATAATAATAAAATATCCTATCAAGTTTAACAATGACAAACACATTGCATGCTTCTTGCAAAATGAGGCTGAGTTTTCTTTAAGGAATCAAAGGAGGCTCCAAGAATAATTAGTTGATTAGATTGTGCAACTAAGAACCAATAATATACCTAAGGGTTTGGTGACCTTACAAATTATCTTTAATGAGAATAATAAAATTAAGGATAACTTGAATATGTCTACAAAAGAGGAGAATTATGAAAGAGTCTTGATCTTCAAGGACAAACTCCTCAAACTAGGCAAGGTATGTTCTATATTAGGGAAAAAAGCATTCATTGAGCTATGTAGATAGTTTCATGATATATTTTCCTGGGAATATAAGGACCTCAAAGTATTTTATTCTATCCTAGAACACCATACCATTGATTTGGAACCTAGAGTTATACCAGTTAGATAGAATCAATAACTCATCAACCCCAAAGTTGAGCAACTCATAAAGTTAGAGCTTACCAAAATCCTCAAATATAAAATAATATACCCATCAAGCATTTAACATGGGTAGATAACCTTGTGCCTATTACAAATAATAATGGGGATATAAGACTTTGTTTAGACTTTGGGGATCTTAATAGAGTGTCACTCAAGGATCACTATCCTCTACCCTTAATGGAGCAGATTTTACAAATGGTTTTAGGTTCTTAACATTTTTATCTTATAGATGGATCTTTAGGCTATAATAATATTTTAGTCAATGAGGATGATCAGTTTAATATATCCTTCACTACTAAATGTGGGATTTTTTCTTATAAGAAGATGCCCTTTGGTCTATCCAATGTTGGTGTCACATTTCAAAGAGCAATGGATAAAGCCTTCAAAGGTTTGATCAATAAGATACTATTAGTTTATCTAGATAATATAATAGTGTTTTCTAAAGATTTTAATGAACAAATGCAACACTTGAGACAAGTTTTTGAAAGATATATGTAATATGGAGTATCTCTTAATCCAAAGAAGTGCATCTTTGTAGTTTATGAAGGTAAGATCTTAGGACATATCATTTCCAAGGATAGTTTGACCTATTGATCTTGAAATAATAGTGAATATTATAGGATTATCATTATCCTTGCATAAGAAAGGTATTAAAAGTTTCTTAGGCAAGATAAATTTTATAAAGAGGTTCATACCTAGTTTTGCATCTTGGGTGAAACCTATCACATATATGCTCAGGAAGAACCAAGCATTTTTTTTATCAAAGAGAGTAATATTATTTTTGAATCCATAAAGAAAGAAATTGTAGAATCTTCTACTCTTGTGAATCCTAATTTTACTAAAGACTTCTTGTTGTATTAATTTTCAAACCTTGATACTATATCATCTATGCTGATGCAAAATAATGATAAGGTGTGGAGCAGCCAATTGCATTCTTTAGTAAAGGTTTAGAAGATTATGAAGTTAAGTACACTTTTGTAAAAAACTAACTCCATGTTGTCATAAGTGGACTAAAGAAGTTCAAACATATGGTTTCAAATAATAATATTCATGTTATGGTCTCTCATCTTAGTACAAAAGAGTTTCTCTTGAGCAAAGATCTTAGTGAAAAGAGGGCAAGGTAGATCAATAAAGTAATATGATATGATGTTAATGTCAAGGTGAAAATTTTGATAAGGGTTAAGGTAATTTTTGAAAATATAGATTAATATCTTCATGATTTAAAGGAAGAGGCTCTAGTCAATCATAATTATTCCCAATCAGCTGGTTCATTGCCTCCATAAAGTAGGACACAAGATGTGATCATATTTTTTTAAAATGGTGAGTATCCTAATAATATGAGTAGATCACAAAGGATATATTTTTTATTTTAATATATTACCTTTTTTCTTGTGGATGGTTTTATTTTTAGGAAGGACATCAATGGTGTGTTATTGAGATGTATTGATAATGATCAGTTTAGAGTGTTTCTTGCAAAGTTCCATGATGGGATAGTAGGAGGTCATTTCTCTCCAAGAACCACAACTAAAAATATCATGAGGGTAGGTTATTATTGGCCTAGCCTCTTCAAGGATTGATATGCTTGGGTGAGAAGGTGTAGACAATGTGTTTTATTTTTAGGAAAATAGAAGCTTATAACCCTTTGAAGCCTATCCAAGTTTAACAACCTTTCATACAATGGGGTCTTGATTTCATTGGAATGATAAATCCCCCATCAAGTGTTGGCTATAAATGGATACTCACAGCCACTAACTACTTTACAAGATGGGTTGAGGTAGTAGTATTGAAGGAAGATAATAAGAATTCTATCTTGAAGTTCTATGAGATCATCATAATAAGGTTTGGCACTCTTACTATTATTTCAAATAATGATCTTACTTTTATGGGTGATAAGATAGTTGATTGGGCAAATAGTAATGGCATATTCTTGAGCACTTAATCTAACTATTACCCTAAAGGTAATGTATTGGTTATATCTACTAAAAATAATCTGATTAGAATCATCAAGAGAACCTTGGAGCATAACCAAAGAACTTGGCACTCCAAATTGAAGATAATCTTATGGGCTAATAGGATAACTCCCAAGAGGTCAACAAACAATTAGATTTGTGTGATTGTCTATGGAAGGGAAGATAAGTTGTTTATCTCTCAAGAGTTTCCTACCTTAGACTTAACACATCAACTAGATTTTCTTGGGAATACCTAATGGAGGTGAGATTAATATAATTAATGGAGTTGAAAGAGACTAGAGATAAATCTCATCAAGCTATGGAGAATCACCAAGTACTAATGAAGAGGTATTTTTACAAGAGGGAAAATCCAAGATATTTTTAAGAAGGTGATATAGTATTGAAATTGAATGAAGATAGAGAAAACCCAAGGAGACATACCAAATTTGATACCCTATGGAGGGGACCATATGTCATCATCAAGTACAAGCAAATCAACTCTTTTTAGTTAGCAAGGATGAATGGAGAAGAGTTTCCTATCCCTATGAATGAGATAAATTTTAAGCCTTACTATTGAAAATTGAAGGTCAATTTTGTAAATATTAGGTTAGGTGTGTGTTTCCTTTCTTGTTGTGTTGTGTCCCATAAGTGATTTTGAAGCACATGTGTTCTTATTGCTTTGTATTTTGTTCCTATTCTTTTATGTTGTTTTTTGTGTTTTTCAAGGTAGTTTATGCATCAAACCTCATATAAATGTGACTCCATATCCCAATGGATAGTATTAGGCTACTGGTCATGGCATAGCAAACATGCCACCCTTAAGAAATCACCAAAGATGTTGACCATTTTTACCTCAGGCCAAAATGGGTCAATCCCCTATAGTCAAAATCTTGTATAGGGGATTTTTATAATTTCATAGGGTATGTTATATCTCAATTGATGTCATTGCATATGCCATTCTAGATTTGGTCATAGTCTAGCTTAGTCTCTATGTCATTTGGTGTCTTAGGGGTCATTTTAGAGTCATATATACAAGTGGTAGGTTTTCATGGTGTATAAATATATAAGATCATGGATAGAGTTCATACAAGCCTAAATAGGTTCATTTGAGCTTTTGAATATCGAGCATTAGTTCAATCATAAGTCTAAGTGAATTAGGCCATCACCAGGACATCATTCATAGACCATATTAGATAGCTTGTGCAATTTTTAGATATTATTAGAAAACCTCATGTGACCATCAAACCCTTCACAATTAATATCCTTAGTGAGAAGATCATTCTTTTCAAGTTTCATATATTGATGAGTCGTCTATCTCAATATCTAAGCCTTTAAAGTTTAGCTTGCCAAGTCTAAGGGGTCAAATCTGACACATCACATAGAAATGCATTGGCTAACTTGTTTGAACATTTTATATCTTCACTCAAGAAGCCATATGAGCCAAAGGATTGTAGTAACATGGATATCTTCATGCCTAGATCATATCTTAAAAATTTCAAATCCATGTTAGCTTTCTAGCTCAATTTATGAGCATTCAAAGTTGGACTTGTAGCATAAGATGTTCACTCTAACATCAAGTTTGAGCTTTATAAATTAACCATTTAGTTTCAAATGATAAGTGATAGTTGCATGGACATCATGAAAATTACATAGGTCAACTCATTTGAACATTTTATAAACACATTTAGAAAGATCTTAGAACTAGTAGATCAAGTGAGCACAATATTTTTAGTATCAAGGACATCTCCTACAAATTTGGTACCTCCATAACATTTTCACTTCTAGATCCAAGCCTTCAAAGTTGGTCAAAAATGGGAGACTTTCATGTAGATGTCAGCTTTAATATCTAGAAAAAACCATTAGGTTCTTAAAATTAACATTCACATAGATGTTAATGATGATCTCATAAATGTCAAATGATGGTCACACAGATGTCAAATTTACACCATGATAAATATATATGTGTTTTCAAATGCAAGTAGATCAATGGTTCACATTCAATTATGCCGATGATCCAGTGGTGTGTGCTCAGCTAGTAGGAAAGTGGGCCTAATGAGATCAAAGGTTTGCATTACTTTATACATCTTGATCTAATAGTGAAAGTGAAAGTCAACATGTCAATGGATCTTCATGGTAGGAAATTGAGAACCTGCATTCATTCATGCATTTTGATCCTATGGTGTGAGAAAAGTCAAGAAATTAGTAGGGATTTATGAGTCCAATGATAGTAAAGATAACTAGGAGTATTTTTAGTGGTCTGAGTTAGTTTTCAATGGATAAATTCAAGCTAAGGAGCCATTTTTTACCAAAGTAAATAGGTCTTTTAGGGTCATCATGCTACCTTTAAATATCTATTAAGAACCATAAAAAATATAGTGATGTAGCCAAGGTGATCAAGAACATAAAGGGACCACCATCAAAGCTTAATATGGACCTTTGGATTGAGGGTTTGTGTTATGCAGGGTTCATTTTGTGACTATGTTTACCATTGTTAGAAGGACCTATGTACATGATGAGTTCTCAGTTTTTATGGATGCTTGAAGGAAAAAATGGGTCTATTTAGACCTAATAAGATCAAAAGGGAGATTGGTTTTCCCATCTATGGTGGACCTATGAGCATGCGAATGAGTTAGAGCATGATCTAGTTTGAACCAAAGATAGCATTTTTAAGGGTGCCATGAAGGTATATGCGTAGACTCTAACAACTTCATCACCAGAACCAACTACATGAAATGGACCCTTTTCTCCACTTTTGCATGCTACAAAGAACCAATTATAAGTAGTTAGCACTAGGACAAAGTTATAGTAGATGGATTTAATTATTATAACTGCATTAATGTTAAAGCTTAGCTCAAAATAACTTGATCCTTCCATTACAACCATCAAAGAGCATCAATGAAGGAATAATGTAACTATGTAATGGATTAAAGTAACCTGGATCAATCAAGAAGCTTGAATGAGCATAATTGTATAAATAGTTGTAACTACATTTGAAAGGAAGTTAAACTCATTTTATTCCCATTTAGACTTCTCTTTTCCCCACTTCTCTCTCAAATGATATAAGTAGCTACCATTTTGGCTTTTGTAAATAATTCCAATCCATGTATGGTGAATCCCTATTAGAATTATATCATATTTTGCCTTTGAATATTAATATAAATCTGATTTTGAGTTCTTGAACAATATTCTAAGTGTGTAGGTGACGTATGGTGATGCAAAGTGATAATTCTCTATCTTTTATTCCCTTATCCTTTCATTTTTATGCAAGAGTTCCTATTCTAATACGTCATATGAAGTTCTGTCAAGTGTAAGAGCCTATATTTTAAGTGTAAAATGAGCCTTAGTGTCTTCAACTAACTTATGGTTCACTTACCTTGTATAGACCCCATGCATCTCACCTTCATATTTAAATATTCATGTTAGAATCCATAGGACTTGGAAGTTGGTTTGTGTTATTCATTTCTTAGTGAAGGAAAGTATGATGGTCATATGAAAGACATCTTGGCTCATCACCTCCTTTAGAGTATGTTTAATTCATGCAATCTTTAACTCTTGTCCCCATAAGTAATTAGTTGGCATAGATAAGAGCATTTAAAGATACATTCAAGGAGCTAGCCATTAAATCTAGAGGCTCGTTTCCAATATAGGTACACCCACATACCTGTAAATGTTCCCATGTTGGCCAAATTTGTAAGATCATTGAACACCCTCTTCTAGGGTCCAATATTTGCCATCAAATTTTGAAAATATTAAATAAATATTGATTAAATCCAACCATTTGTTCTTCCCTTTAAAATTCTATAAATTGGCATGTCTTCCTCCATTGTGGGGACCAAATATCATCCTTCATCATAATTATACACTTTCATGCACTTGAGATCAATTCATCATCACACTACTCAAATTATTGCATGGAACTTCATTAATCAACTCAATTTAAAAATTCAAGAGCATATCAACTCAACAAAAGAAAATTATTCATTTGGTAAGTGAGGTAAATTATTTTGTTCATTTTATTTCATTTCCATATCAATTAGTTTGTTATATTAGATTATGAATTGTATATTATTCTAAATTTATATTTATAACTTGAATATTTTTGTGTTACATTTTTGTCATGCCCAATGGGACACTTGCTTCCTTGCATTTCCTAGCACATTTTCACTTATTTTTTAAAAGTGATTTATTGTTTCTATTGTTTAATTTGTTTTAATATAGTTCTAGTGCAAGTTGTTAACTATTTGAGGTGAAATCTAATCATTCTTCTATTATTTTTTATTTTCATTTAACTTTTCTTGTAGAATGGCATTTCGGCATGGCTAAATGATATTTCATCCTCGGGAATAATGTTTTGTGTTGTTAATTGTTGTTTTCACCTTCTAAAGTAGTTTTATGTCTGTGTGTAATTTATTTCTATATAGGTCTAAGATTTTGAGTTTTTTTTCTAAACTTCAATGGTTTCATACTAATATTTAGTAGTTTTGCACTAATCTTTAGTGTTTTTTCACTTTATTCTAGTGGCTTTGCATTATCTTTAAAAGTTTTGCATTGATATTTAGAGATTATGTTCTAAGATATTATTTTATATTTTATACATTTTTATGATAAATTATGATTAGGTAATTTTTAAAAATGTGTATGCTCTAATAAATAGTAGTTTTTCTCTACTAATTGATAGTTTATTTTTGTGATTATATTTCATTGTTTTTCCTAGTTTTTTACTTTCTATTTTGTCTAACCTACAAATTTTTATTGTCAAATACCATATAAAAATTACTAACCTTATTTTTTGCAACATTTTTATTCAAAGTATTCAAATTTAAATAATTTTTACACATGTTTTTAAATTAAATTATTTTTTGTATTAATATTTTCTTGATCTTTTTTATATTGTTATAAGTTGCATATTCTCTTCTATTGCACTGTAAGGTGATTTATATAATTATAAATAACATAGTCACTTATGTATCCCAATTATAAAACTCCATATACTCTTTCCTCTTACCACAAGGTGATCTTTGAAAATAGAAATAGTTTACATATTTATTTTTCTTTATTATGGGTTCTAGTAACCTTGAATTTCATCAAAAAGAACTAGGTCAAATCCTATGTTATAATAGGATATATAAATTATTTGAATTGATGTTATCAATGGATAAGTGGGCATCTATTTTATTGGCATTGTAAAGTGATGTGGTTTCATCCACCAATACCTAGGATTTCAACAACACCCTTGTCTCATTAATTTTTTCCTCAACATACCATAAAGTATATAGAGGGTGACCCTAGATAAGCTTATAAATCCTAGCATAATAATATTTATTTTTAATCAGGTAGTGGTGATAGAAAAATATTATTTCCCAAGATCACCCACCACATACCTTTTGAGGTACTGTTAGTGGGACACTACTTGGTTACACACCTACTTAACTAGACTAGGTTGTCTTGTTTACATGTATTTATTTTTTCCCCTTGGGATAAACCATTTATTAAGACAACACAAACTAAAATCAAATTTTTAATCAAAAAACAAAACCAAACTTGTTTTTAAAATAGAATTAAACCAAACTTATAAAAAAAATGGCACCAACCATTAGGTGCAAAATTAGAATGAATCCAAATATTGAGATATAAAGTCCTTTTGGTAGAGACCCCTTTCACTTTGAGAATCCTAATGAACATGTAGAGATCCATAATAATTATAATAATAGCCTCACTAACCAAATTGAGTATAACCTTGAGACTAATGATCCATTTAGGTTATAAAAATCATGCCCAAATCAATCACTACCTTTTTTAAAAATAAGTATGAAATTTTGTTACATATAAATAGGGACTAGGTTACCTTCATATTTTAAGCCTAAAAATTTAAGTCACATCATTTGTAATAAGGATTGAATCCTTTCCAATCATGACCAAGTTCCATATTAAAAATTCCTTGGTAGGAAATAATTAGTCTTAGAGTCCACCAATGAGAGTCTCCATCATGTCTTCCATGTCCTTGTTTACAAATAGAAAATATTTCTAGATGAATAAATCCAACATGACCAACACCAAGTTGTATCCAGTCAAAACCAATAATTGATAATGGCCAATTTAAAATCCTATGTCAATCCTCCAATCACAAATATTTCACATAAAAAATTAAACAATTAAAAAATCATTTTTAATTAGACACTTGGGTCATTGAAGTCCAATTTTATATTATCACCATCAATTCCACTCAAATTCACATAATTTGACCAAGAGTGGAAATCCATGAAGGATATTATCCAAGGATTTCAAGAAAGGAGTCAAAATCATAACTAAAAGTATAAATTCAAACTACTATGTCCTTACCCTTTTGATAGAGACATGTTAATAACAAATTTTCCCTACCACTTTGAACCTCCAAAGTTAGACAAGTATGAATAAAAAGGTGACCCTAGAGAAAAAATTACAAAATTCTTTGTCTTTCCAAGAGATATCTTATAGTGACATTTCTTGCTTACCCTTTTCCCTCAAAGCCTAGGTCCATTTCACAAACTCCTTTAATTAAATCATCAAAAATGGAGTCCAAATTGAAAATTCACTTATAGCCAAATCACTTGTCAAAAATTTCCACAAAAATAATTATGGACAAACCCAAACTGATAAGCCCAAATTTTTTAGTAAGGAAAAAATTTAGTTGGTGATAGGATAAATAATTATAAACATTTCCAAATTATTCAAATTACCAAAAACATACCATCCCTATGGGTCAACCAAAGAAATAAATGAAACAAAGAACTTATACTCCTTTAGGATAATCCTTTAAATCAATCTTACACAAGTTAGTGTCCACAAACATGATATTGTTCCCTCAAACTAAACCATTTGATGAGAACATGCCAAAACTAAATTGGTATAAGTGACATGAGAATTATGACCTTCAAAAAGATAAAATGTTAATCCACAAGTCAATGCATGAAATTATGTCCAAGACTTAATTGATCATAGAGATATAGAAACAAAAGGATATGCATCCACATCCAAAAACAAATAATAAGGGATGTACCAAGATCCCTTTATAAAACATGACTGACCTTATTCACAAATGAATCAAAGTCAAAATCAAATAAATAACATTAAGTCCAATAATTCTTTCCATTCATTTGACACAATTGTTAGTCATATCCAACACATAGATAATATATTGCCACTATTAAAGTTAGCCTTAGATTTTATAGTCACAACTAAATGAGCAAAAATCATTGTCCTAAGGCCTCCTTTGCAGACTCTTGATATAAATTACAATCTCATTAAACATATTTAGAATACACATGCTCATATTACAACTCTATATCTTCTTAAGGCATTAATTTTTCACACATATATCTTAAATAAAACTCTTCAAGAGTCAAGAGTCCCAAATGACATTAATCCATATGAATTTTAGGCACTTGTTATATATTTATCCTTAAACCATCAAATAATTTTTTACCCAAATGACATGTATCTGTGGTTCCATATCATAACTTTCCATTATATATTTAATCTATCATTATAAAACATAAAGTGAAAAGGATACTTATTAATAACATTTATAATACAAATATCTACACTTTAACCTTAATTAAGCATCTAGGTTATTCTATAATAACATTATAGTCTAACACCATCACAATTAAAGCCTATGACAACAAAAAAATGAGAATCATTTGAAACAATACATCTTATAATCATGGTATGACCTATCATATATCAAACATTATCACATGTCATTTATCTTGACATTTCATATAAAATTATCCTTGGTCAACCATGGGTTTATGCCATACACATCATTTCATTGACACTTCACTAATGCATAAAATTCACTCATCATGTTATGGAACTTACATTTCCTAGTAACCCTTACCCTTATAATACTACAAATTATTGGAAGAGTGAAACAAAAAAAAAAAAACTATTGTCCCATCATAAAATATTCCTATGAGGTAGACAAGTCCACATATTCATAACCACCAAAGATTTTACCCTACATTCATCTAGACAAATTACCATCCACATCTAAAAACCCACCTTCCACATACACATCTTATAAATCTAAGTTCAATATCATTGACAAGTATATGGGATAATAAGATATCCATTATGTATTTAATTAAGGAAAACTTCATATTTCTCCCAAAATTAGTGGCATGCCTAACCTAGACAAGAAGAAAACACATGTCTATCATCAATTTGGTAAACCCTCTTTTGTTAAAGGAGGACTTCTTTGAGAAAATAAGATTAAAATTTCAAATGATTCTTGGTTATACAATGATGGTCTAGTTATTTTTTTCCAAAAGAATGAATATCATGTGGAAAAATTAATTATGTGTAAAAGCATGAACTAAAAAGATAAAGACCTTGGTCTCCATGAACAAGTCATCATAGAACCTGTAATTTATCATGAAAACAAATAATATTATGATGTTAGCTAGAAACCACCTAATGGTGATCCATATAATTACAACAATAATTTTTACATAATTTTTTAGTCTTCTTCTAACATTAAAACAAGTTTATTTCATATTCTTTATGAAGACACAACATCCACTAAACTCTTCGATGATGTAGTTATTCTTACCCTTGACCTAAAGTATCTTGATTTCATAGATTAGGACCAACAAAATCGTATATCACTTGACCTCTTTCAAAATGACAAGGCAATTATAGATATCATGACAATCAAAGATTAAATTTATTTGGGAGATAATAAAAATGGATTTAAATTAAACTTGGATACATTAACATAATTTGAGGAATAGAAAGATTTCCTTAGTCACCAAAAATCTAAAAATATAAAAAATAAAATATATAAATCACCTAGTAAAAACCTCTTTGAGGCATTATCAGATGATATAAATAAAATCAAGAAACAAAAGACAATTCTATTGGTGAAACCCTCTTTGAGGCACCAATAGAATCAAAATTTTCCCACACCAAGATGGTTAAAATATGGTTCCATTTTGTTAATTGAAGAAACTAATGATGTGAATGTTGGTATATAAGAAAACCAAAAACTCATTAATGTTGAATCCACCCTGAATCTTGAAGAACAACAAATTATTATCATTCTCTTAATATAATTTTCATATTTTTTCATTTGGTATTATGTAAACATGTCAATATTAGGTTCATCTATTGTGGTATATCACATAGTTTTTCATGTAGATGAAAAACTTGTTTAGCATAAACTTATTAAATTGCATCTTAGAGTGGCCTTACTTGTCAAAGGAGAAATATAAACCCACTTGGAGGTTGGATTCACTAGGCTGATTGATTATTCATAATGGATATTATGGATCAAAATCCATGTTTTTTATTTTGGAGTAGTTCACCTTTTATTTTAGACTCACTTGGTGTAGCTAGCAGCTCCTTAACACCGTCTGGTAGTTCTCCTTTTGGCATCCCCTTTTCTTGAGGCCCCTTTTCAAATTTTTACCTAAGTATCAACCTGTGTTTGCTTCTTCCATGTGGTAGCCTAACACTCATCTAGCTCGAACAAGCTCTTGTTTCACACTTATAGAGCATCAACTTGACACATGGAAACCTCACACTCTTCAAAGTCATTCCCTTTTGGGTGAGACTTCATATCTATATTATTAGATAGTTGGTAAATAAAAAGGGCTCACTCAATAATTTACTTGGTGAATTTGGTTTCAACACATGCCACTCTCATGCTTGATTTTGCAAATAGATGCCTAGATTCATCCAATAAGAGCACCATATTTATACATGGTGCCCCTATCTCAACCTTGCCAAATAAGTTCCCAACTTCCATAGAGAAGTACCTACTTGACACACATCATCTCCATGCTTATCTAGGAGCAATTTTGGTTTGTCAAGATTTAAACCAGTGCCATTGGTTAGAGAAGATTAAAGGTGACCCACCAGTTTATTAGAGAAAAATCTATCCACATGGTATCACTACATCCCTTCTAATCATCATAGCCTTAACAAGATAGAGTGGCTACACAATATCCAAGATCTAGATGCTAACTACACTCATGATCATGAGTTCCTCTTTCAATTGCAATGGCATCATCATTGGTGTGAGTGCTAAGATTTCTAGGTGTCATCCTCATGGGAGGTCATCTCACCTATATATCCTTGGATCTTTCCTTTTATAAAGATTCGGTTACCATTTTGATTACATTATCTATTGGGGATCAACCAACAATATATTACACTTGTGAAAGCAATAAATGTGGAAATAAATCAGATAGACAAGTAACTAGAATGAGATAATAGCAAGAACAAGAGATATAAGAAACCACCCTGAAAACTTGTATTAACAAACTCTTTACAAAAGGAATACAATTGAAGAAACTTCTTTCTTCCACACCTCTCCTAGATGTATAGATCTCTCACTAGATCTCTATTCCTCAAGAGCTCTCTCTCTCAAGAGCAATCAACTCCAACAAGCCTGGATTGATTCAATTCTGTACTATTCTTCACATACAATGAATTACTACAATAATCCACAATAACTACCACAACCACAATAAGCTAGGAAGATCTAATTCTACATATAGAATTAGGAGGCTTGAGCATGCACTTCCAACAAGTAGTTGAGCCACTTGAACAGGGGCTCTAAAAATAGTATTGCCAATAATAGAGACGCGAGATTAAGACTACAACTCAAACTCATCATGCAAACACTCGCTTCTGTCCACGGAAATAGCTTTCTGTACGCACAGGTAACCGATGTCAGTTCCTGCTGCTTGCCTGTGACCGCCGCCGGCTGACCTACTACCGATGTCGGTGCCTCTGCAACTGCTCCTGATCGACGTCGATCGCTCCTGACCGACGCTGGTGTCTGTGTAGACCCGAAACTGATAAGTGTGCTTCTTGGTGAAGCTTTTAGCTCCACCCCCTAACATTATCTATTTTGTATACCACCATTTATAATATAATAGGAGTAATAGTAGCTAGCATTTTTTCATTCTTCAACCTTAATTGGTGTAGGAGTGACTAGACATTTTATATGTGCCCTCAAGGCCTTTTATATTCATTTATCTATCTAATAATGAATAATATGTGATATTCTATGTAATTTTTCATGGGAAATTATCTCTATCTACTATCTCTTTTATTTTACTTTAATATACCCAATCTTTACTTTCATTATAGATATTAATTCATGTTTTATGCTCCTTTATGGTCTATATTATTTAAGGGTTTGATCTATTTTATGCAATTATAGTCTAATTATTTAAAAAAATTTAGTGCATCACCTTAGTTAGTTTTACATTCATTTTTATTTACATTTATCTCTCCCATTTTCACCCCTAACTTTGAATGAAGAGCTAACTTCTAAAATCCCAAAGGTTTCTTTATAGACTGCACTCAGTCCCACATCTATAAAGATTTCCATAGGAGGTTGTTTAACCTATAGCAAGAGTTTTAGGCATCAATATTTCTTTTTTGGAACACCCAATGGGATAGGTTCTACTAGTTTTATCAACTAGGATCCCAAGTTTATGAACCAAAGGCCTATAATAAGGTCACAAATAATAAAGAATCTGATCCTAATAACACTACCTCTAGGAGATCCAACTTGGAAAAGGACCATAGGGTCTATCACTACTCAGAAATAACAAATGGTTATTCAAGTCCCACTGATGAACTTCATATCATGGAATAGTGGTATCCTACTTATCCCATCAACACCACTAGCTACATGGGACCCCAATCCTATGAATGCCTTGAAGGCACTTCCCAAGTTCTTAGGAGAAGATTTCAAGCCCATGGTGGAGCATCTCTAAGATGTTGAAAATGTGTGCATTTTTTACTACATCACTATGTATAACATAGCCTTGAGGCTATTAGTAACATCTTTCAAAGTATGGGCTCTAAATTGGTACCAATCTTTGCTAACCAACTCCATCGACATCTGGGATGACCTAGGTGATAAATTATTTAAGAAATTCAATGATAAATTAGACTAGTCATCCCTCCTAAAAAAATCATAACCATTAAGAGAGGCCTACAAGAATCCATCCTAGAATTCAACACCAAATTCTAAAATAACTGGTAAAGGATCCTAATAGTGATGTAATCACTTATAAGTATGGCTATTATGTTTTACCTTAAGGCCTTTAATTCATACATTATAGTTATTCAATAATTTGGAGGCTAAAAACTACCAGATGCTTATGATCTGGTAGTAAGCACTGAGAATAATTTGATAGATATAGGAAAGCTACCTCCACATCCATCGATGTTGATGTTCCTAGAGATATCAATTCCCATATAAGAAGAATCCCCATGTACCTCAGGAACCCCACCATCTATGTATGTGTATCCACTTACTCAAGGAAGCACATCTGGTCAATCCTCCCTAGTTATGGAGATGAATGATATAAATATTATCTTACAAAACTTATCTAATGAGATAACTAACATCAAAAGGTAATAGGCTATGCCTCTGAATCTGCCTTTCAATAACTACCAAGAAAGGAGATCACCATACCAACAAAACTAGTACCCAGAGAGATAAAGGTTGAACCATCAAGCTTTGAATCATTAATGGCCAAACCATCAAAATTCAACTTGCAAACCAAATGGTTGCATTACCAAACCCCTTGAATATGGTAGCACCTAATGTAAATAGAGAGCTAGTTGCTAGCTAAAACAACTTGGTGGATGACTTTAATTCATGTTTTTTTCCTTACAATGATGCTCATGGATCCTAAAACTATCTAAGGGGAAACCTATAATAAATTTTTTTTGAGATGTGATGATAAAGGAATTCCCCCAATTCGGCCTACACATACCAATCTCTAAAGATTGAGAATGCAATCTTGATGGAACAAATGTACAAGATGTCCTTAGAACAAGAATAAGAAATATCCCCAAAACATGTACTATTCGCCTAGGTCAAAGATGAAGATGCAATCTACATGAGAAAATTTCCCATGTACAGAGCCTCATAGGTTCAGTCAGACTACTACACTCATTCAAAGAAAAGATTGGGTAAAAGCCTTGAAGCTACTATAAAGCCTAAAGTAACCTTTGAGAAAGGCCCAACACCTCAACCCTCACCTTTGACATACCCAAACTATAATGAGATAGTGTAGAACAAATAAAAATGTCCTAGGGTCTCACCTTAAGGGTCATATAATGTAGTGAAGAAGCTAAAGAGGGTTCCAACAAGCATCTCCCTCTGGGATGTCTTATCGATTCCCAAATACAAGTCTCTACTAAAAGAACTTTTGGAGAAGCAAGAATATCCCACACAAGGAAAGCTTATTATGGAACCCCTAAGGATGAAGGGGAAGGAATCTAGGGAAACATCATAACTTTAGATGCCCCCAACATTCATAAATATCAAATAGGGGGTAAGCAAAACATAACCTACCCCATTCTATCTAACACTAATTATGGGGAAGAAATTATTACACAACTCCATGATCAATTCAAGTGAAAGCATGGTAGTGATGCCTAAATAAATAACAGATGCACTAAAATTTAAGTATGAGTCACTTAATAAAGGAATGATACAATTGGATGGGAAAAAGTTTCAAAACTTATAGATCATTAAGGTTCTTCCCCTCATATTATATTCTTTTCCTGGAATTATTATATTATAGGATATTTTAGTGATAGATATCCCAGCTATCTTTGGGCTATGCTTGTCATGGGACTTCACTACCAAGATAGGTAAGTATTTATCATTAGACTGGTCCCATTTGATTGTGAGGACCAAGAATGGTTCTAAGTTGAAAGTGTTTTCTAAACCACTTCACCTCGAACACATAGTGGATGAAGTCATGATGAAATTTGAAGCAACACACACCTACTTCTCAAGAACGAAGACTCATTATGTGTAGATGCTCGAGGGAAAAGAGGTAATAGATGCTAGAAGTCTAGAGGAGGAAGCCCTTGTTAATGAGTTCATTGAAAATTACCCATTTTCAAACTTTGATGCTACCAACCTTGGAACCTGTGTCATCCATGATGAAGACCATGCCATTCATGAGGTTGTAAAGAAGAAAGGATATCAAAGGATAGGGCTTGAAGATGAGTCCATATTTTAGACTTTTCATTTTGATGGTGTAAAATGCAAGACCAACTCTAGAGTCAACATCTAACTAAAATCTCCTTCCAAAAGAGAGACCCTATAAGACTTTTAATTTTAGTTTGTTTGTACAAACAATGATGCCAAATACAAGGTGTTAGTCCATGGCCTTAGCCTTACTGAGTGGATGGGTGTCAAGCAACTAAATTTATTCAATGATTCTAAACAAGTATTAAGATAGGTAAGGGGGATAGTAGCCATAAATAATGTATGCATGATATCTTACCACCACTGTATATGGGATCTAATTAAAGCCTTTGAATCCTTAAAAATTTAGATCATCCCAAGGACCATGAATGTGGAGGTTAACAGAATGGCAATGATTGGTTCCCAATTTGACCCAATGATAGACTTATTCATGAATGAGTAAGTATTATGGGTAATCATTAGGCTTGTTATCCTAAAACAATGACTAAAACTAGTAGGTGTTTGATAACAATGCTCAAATTTCCATGTTCTTCCAAAAATCATAAAAATTCATGGATAAACCATAGCTAAAGGTCAAAGAAGCCTATGGGGACCAAATCATGTAGTTAAGTACCAACAAGTTGTCAAAGGGCCTCATCACCCTAGAGAATATTTTCACTTTAGATGATGCAAGAAGTGACAAGTGAAATTTTATCACAAACAAGTGTGATTACTCTGAGCTCAATGTCGAAGGTGCAAGGAAGCTAAAGGTTGGAAAAGAAGTACCCCATAGAGATAAAGAGTGGTTCATTTCTTTCTATGATAAATATAAAGGAGTCATAACATGGACATATGATGACTTGAAAGGATATGACTATAAGGTCATTTAGCACACTATAGGATTAATGTAAGGAGCCAAACTAATTTGGTAGAAGTAGAGGTTGGTAAACCTAAAGATCAAATCCCTAATGGCCTAAGAGATCAATAAACTCATTTATTCTAAGATTATATACCCAATTAAGCATTTGACTTGGGTGTACAACCTAGTTCTTGTATGAAAAGAGTGGAGAGATCCAACTATGTGTGGATTTTTGGGACCTAAATAAGGAATCCTTGAAATATCATTACCCCCTTCTCTCTATGGATAAAATATTCCAAATAATAGTAGGTTTGGAGATGTTTTCTCTACTAGATGGATTCTTAGGGCATAACTAGGTATGGTTGAACAAAGAAGACCAACACAAGACCACATTCACCATGAAGTGGGGAACCTTCACATATATGAAGATGCATTTTGGCCTTTCTAATTCTAGGGTGGAATTCCAATGGGCAATGGATGTGGCCATCAAAGGGATAATCAATAAGATCATCCTCATCTATCTGGATGACCTCAATATATTTTTTAATAAGAAGGAGGACCACTTCAACCATCTAGAGAAGGTTTTACAAAAGTGTCAGGAATTCAAAGTGTCTCTCAACCCCAAGAAATATGTCTTCAAAGTCCCATAAATAAATATACTTCAATATTTAGTATCCAAAAAAAGGGATCACCATTAATCTAGAGATAATAAAATCCATCCAGGACTTAGCCTTACCAATAAATAAGAATGGAGTGTATTCTTTCCTTAGAGAGAATAATTTCATCATCAGGTTTATATCTAACCTCATAGGATTAGTGAGACCAATTACCTTGATGCTGAAGAAGGACCAAAATTTCAAGCGGACTCCCAAGGGAAGAGCAGCATTTGATAAAATCAATGATACAATATCTATCATTCTTGTACTAGTTAACCTTAACTTTTATAAAGACTTCATTATGTACATCTATGAGAGAGAGCATAGCCTAGTGGCTGTGTTAACTCAAAATGAAAAGGAAGGAATAAATTATCACCTAATCACATTCTACTCAAGAAAATTTCACAAGTATTTAATGAAATATTATTTCCTAGAAAGATAGGATTTTTCCATAGTTAAGGGCCTCAAAAAGTTTAGGAAACAAGATTATGGTGTATGTAGTGCACTCTAACATCCATGAATACATCATGGAAGGAGAGATCATGAAAAAATGAGATAACTAGATCACCAAGATCCTATAGTATGACATCAAGGTAAAGCTAACAAATGTAATTAGAGGAAAAGGAATATGTGAGTATCTATCCCAATTCATAGATGTCCTGTTAGAGGAACAAGTCATACTAAAAGTAGTCCTACTCAACTAATTCAAGACTAATGGATCTTGGGTGATTGACTAGATTTTATTCATAAAAACTAGTTGGTATCAAAATATCCTTCCCACACATAAAATGAATTTATATATACTCCTAGGGTCTAGGTAAACACTGGTCTAAGGAGTCTTATTCAAAAGAAACTTTGATGGAAACCTGTTTTGATGTGTCGAGAGACACCAGGATGAGAAGATTATCTAAGACATTAAATTTACTCCCATAGATGGTAACTTCTTAGTAGAAACTACCATGATAAATATCATTCATGTGGGATATTACTAGTTGACCATGTTTTTAGACTACCATAAGGTAGTCAAAATATGCCAAAAAGCCTAATTCTTTGTAGGGAAAAAGAAGAATTTAGCCATGCCACTGAACCCAATTATGACTAATGAACCCTTTATGCTATGGGGCCTAGACTTTATTGGGATGATAAATCTCATCTCCTATTCCAATCACAAATGGATATTGATAGCCACTGACTACTTCATGTGGTAGACTGAAGCACTCCCACTAAAGAGGTGACCGAGAATGTGACCCTTAGCTTCTTAGAATAGCTTGTGGCCAAGTTCAGCTCACCTAAGATAGTCATCTCTAACAATACAAAATCCTTTATTAGTTGTAAAATTTATGAGTTCACACTCTAAAATGGTATCTTCTTAAATTCTTCATCTAATTACTATTTTCAAGGGAATGGGTTGGCAGAATCAATAAATAAGAATCTAATAAGATTGATCAAAACAATGGATTTTGAATGGAAAAGAGAGTGGCACATGCTTGTAATAATATCCATATGGGTGGATTACATCACTCCCAAATAGATATCAAAAACCTCCCCATATGTACTTGTATATGGGAAAGAGGTACTCATGTCGATGTCATTAGAAATCCTTATATTACAACTTTTAAAGGCTACCAAGATTGCAAAAAATGAAGAAATGGAGGTTAGGCTCATAGAAATACTTAGCTTTCAAGAAGTGAGGGAGAATTAAAGTAATGAAAAAATCACCCAAAAATAATCTTTCAAGAGGTGGTTCGATAGGAAGTCATCAGACTTAGGATTTAAACTCGAGGATCTAGTTCTCAAATATGATTAAAGGACCTCAAAGTCAAGCTAGCATGTGAAGTTTTATTCTATTTGGAGATGACCATTACACATCATTATTAGTAGGTAAGGTAATTCTTTTTAGTTATAACATGAAGATGATAATGCATTAGATATCATGGTTAATGGGATCAATTTAAAACATTTTTACTAACTTGCCTACCTTCCCCTTGTACATAATTAGCTAGTTTCCTTTTTTTTTGTATTTCCTTTCTTGTGTTGTTGTTTCCCTTAATTTTTTTTCCATTTCAATGCATTTTAATTTAAATAAGTACCATTAACATAAGTGGCTTGTCTAGCTACCATGCGTCCTCACCCAGGTCCTCCCAAATCTTCAAAAAAAACATTCTCTAAAAGAGGGTTATCTACCAACCTCACCTAAAATTAATGTTAGATGCTTCATTTTGCACATCTCCCCATAATGATCACTAAAAATATATTACTAATGGATCTCCAAGTATATGCACCACCCTTATCATTTATAGGGTGCTTGATTTCAAATATCCCATAATGAGCCCACCTAGTAGCATCGATGTATAAGTACCCTTGTGTCATTTAATCCAAACACTTTAAGCATTAAAATCCTCAAAAGTATTGAATATTTGACAAGAGAAGAGAAGATCCAATCCTAGTGTTGAAATAAGAAGTGAGTATAGAACCATTAATTTTGTAAATCCCACAAGATAGAGAGTGGTTCAAGAAAAAAAAATCTCCAATGAAGGCTTCTACATATTAATTGGGAAGTGAGAATTATCCCACAAGATAGAGAACCCATGGGTTGGGTAGTAGGGGATACCTCCCCCCTAAACATGTTGTGATCAAATTCTATGCTTTTTATCTCACTCAATAAAAGGAGAAAGTACCTAATGTCAAGAAGGTGACCAAAGGGGACTATAGAGACCAAAAATTAGTCACTAACTTCACAGATGATATATTTGATCCCAAACTAGCTAGGAATATAAAAAAATTGAGAGAAGGTGCCCATGCTTGAATTCTCAAAAGGGGTCCATAGGGGATTATGATTCTTTAAGATGCATAATGTGGGATTGTGCACTAGATAAATACACGGTTCTTTATGTTCATCTATACCCAAAGATCATTGACCTCTATGTGGAAAGATATGATGTTATCACTAGCATAATTACTATTAATACCTATCTAAGGGTGAGTATTAGTGAAAATAGAATCAAGGATATTCTCTAGCTCCCATGTGACCCTAAAGCTAATATATATAATATATAGAGAATTCATAGTGTCTGAGACTCATGATTCCAAAACAAGGTGCACTTCCTTGGCTTTTTCCTAAAAAGTGAAATCATGGAGATGCCTACTTTATCCATCCCCTTGGTGAGCTTCCCCTTGCAATACTTGAAGGATAATCTATCCATATTGGCCTTCATCTCAAGGATGAAATATAATGCTAACATTGATGAATTTTAGTTAGGGGAACTCTTCACCATAACCACAGTGAAAAAGGGATAGGTGTTCAAGATGTATTTTTTAGAATCCATCACTACCTCCATGACAGATCAAATAAAAAAAATTCAATGATGGGTACCTTTCAATACTCAACCTTCCTCTTACATCTCATTATATACCAACATTCCTAGTTATTCTCTTTATACCTCAAACTCAACTCCCATGACATGGACATTTTCCCCACTGTGGTATCCCTAGTCACCATATGGACCCACATCCTATCTATCACTAGAGACTACTATGAGTTCTCAGAGCTCTTTATGGCTCCATTTCTCATCAACCTCAACATAAAGGCCATTAATTTTATAATGATGCATGAGCAATGTTCATGGCTCACTGGGAGCAAGGTCCTAGTTGATTGGTTCTAGATGACCCATTTTACATTCATTCAAATGCACATTTTTTAGAAAGAATCCTTCTAACTCCCATGTATGATAATGGGTAAGACCCTAGCCCTAGAGTTGTCTCACCATCTCGACATGGTGAACTTCATCTATGAAGCAGGGAAAAATAATAAGGGTTCATATGATGTCCATTTTGTAAGAGATGTAATTAAAATGATAAAGAGGTAGTAGAGATGCCTAATCATGGCCAAGCTGGTAGATCTTGGCCTTGATTTAATAAATTATAGGTGAAACTATGATTTAGATAGATGTATAACATCCTTGAAGATTGTTAGTGCTCCAAAGCATTAGAACCAGCCATATCTTTAATAAAGAAGGTCACCCATGAAAGACATCCTCCAAATTTATGTGGATGTATAATAGATCTCATTATACACCCTAAAACCATGGGAGTCCTTATACGATGTGGTCTAGGCATGACCTGTCTAAAAAAAATTCAAAGGGGATGAAGAAGCAGCTCACCCTATTGGATTAGAGTGAAGAGAATATATTTTCCTTCATAAAATACAAGTATGAAATTATGAATAAATAATCAAATATTGATGTTAAAGACATAGATAAGACCTTTGAAAATATTTAGGACAAGCATCATCTAGAGGCAGCTTAGTGGAGCTAGAATCCTCCGTTGAGATAGTAGTAAGAGTCAAAGAAGAAGAAAAAGAAGAAAGAGATGCCCCTAAGTAGTATGTATGGGTTGCACCATAGTGAAAGGAGGCCAAATCCTTGGAAGTCTGAAAGCCTTCCACATGGCCACCTTCCCTATACCCATAGCCCATGGCCCATCTAGTTACTTCCCTAGCCCCACTCTCTTCTTCACCCACTCAACCCACCACTAAACTCTACCAATTTCTCCTATGGTCCTAATCTCTTCCCTCATTCCTCTTCTAACCCCTCCAACTTAAACATTCACCTCATCCTCCATCATGGTGTAATCACCATGCACCCTACCCCATGGCCTCCTACCTTTCTCTTCTTCCACCCTTACTCTCCATTCATTCACCTTTATGGGGATAAGGTCTACTAGTTCATAGTAGCAAGTAACCATCCCATTCACACTACCATAGGGAATCCCCTTTATAGGGGATATAAATCAATTTCTAGATTAGTAATATTAGTAGATGGATTCAATAAGGAGGGCTTGTGAGGATTGAATGGAGAAGAAAAGGGGAAAGCAAGATAGGTCCCCTACATAGTCCCACATGTGGTCATTATATGGCCCTTCACAATAATCCCTAATTATTGCTCATCTAAAACCTCGAGTATTAAATCCCCAAGGATATATGTAGCTAAGGGACTATTCCATACAAGCTATCGACCTCAATTTTAACCATACTAGAGCCACTTATAAGGTCACACTGATGGATGAAATGCATGTCTGTAACTATGGAATATATCAAGGTGACTTGATAGCTAGAAAAGACCAAGATGGAACTCACCAAGGTGAAGACTATAGTTAACCACCTCAATGTTGAGGCTAAGGTTAAAAACACAAAGATCAACAAAGTAAGGCTTGACCTTCAGAGCTACATCTCTAGTGAGAGATTCTAGGTGGAAGCCAACTTATGAATGGTCATAAAAACCGAGCTGCATAAAAATGAGATCAAATTGACATAGACCTACCAAAAACTCTTGGATTCCAATCAGAATTTTTAATAATTATAGTAGTAGGTATAGCAAGAATCCTTGGTTAAGGACCAAGAGATTGAAAAAATAAAGAATAACCCTTCCACCTATTTATGGGCCATGAAAATCCTCCCTATGGTTTAGTAATTATATAAATCTTACTAGGAGAGGACCAAGGGCATATCTACAAACCTAAAGATGGCCCTTACCTTCATTACAGACTCATAGAATTTGATCTCATAGGTAAGCATGTCTGTTGACTAAGTTATCACCTTTGTGGCTTACAAGGTCTTAGATTCATAGTTCCTCATCCAAAATCTTTACAAAACTTTAGATGAAACATTATAATTAGTAAGAGTGGTTAATTAAAGGAAGGGAATGGAAAAATCCACAAGTTTCTAGGTTGTAACTATTGTCCCCCAAAAGTAACACATTTTTGGGAAAACATTTGAACTATTTTGGTCCTACAGACCAAAATTGTATCTTCCATTTTCAAAAATTTGTCTTAGACATTCAGATTCCTCATTTTCAAAGATTCTCAGAAAATCTACAGACTTTGCAAGTCAAGTTCAATGGATTTTACATGTTGATTTCTATGGACTTTGTATCTTCAGTTTCTACAGACAAGTTCATTTATACATGTTTAAATATTTCTACAGGCTGTTTCAGTCAAAAGAATTAATTTTCAATGCTTGGTCATTTTCTAGAATTAGTTTAGAGTTTTAGGTCAGTTGAAAATCTTCATTGGCAAGCATCTGAGTGCAAAAAGAGACTTGAACCGTTGAACCATTGAACCATTTTGATTCAAAGGTTCAACGGGTTCAAGTTTCAATGGCAGGTTCAACCAAAGGAACAATTTAATGGCTCATTTCAACCAATTGGTTCAAATCTTTATTTCACATAGTTGTTTCATTCTTTCAGTTCATCCTTTGGTTCAACGTCTACAGGTTCAATAGTAGGTTCAAAGACATTTTTCAAAGCTTTGTTTGAACCGTTGAACCAAAACTTGGTTCAACGATTGGTTCAATCACTTGACTCATTGGACGGTTCATCGCCAAAGTTCAAAGGGGTGGTTCAATGCAAAAGGAGACTTCCTAAAGGACAAGTGCCCTTGTGAAGGACACTTAATCAACCAAAACACCCTTCGAAAGGGTTATTTTCAAAGAATAGTTAAGTAAATTTTTTTTTATTTGTTTAAGGCATTTGAAAATTGGCTTAACACTTAACTCTTTCAGACTTTTGTCTGAAGGAATTTCTTTAGACAAAAAGTCTGAAAGAATTCTAAGTGGCTGCGGGCTCAAAAGATCTGAAGACGAGTCAACAATTTCATGGAACAAATTTCTGTGGACTTTTTTCTACGAGAATTTTCCCTGGGCAAATTATCTGTGAGAATTTTCCATGGGACAAATGTCTATAGAAATTACCTATGGGAGAAAACACCCAGGGAAAATGTCTATAGGGAACATTCATAGGAGAAAGCCTAAGGAAATATTTGTCCGTGCGAACTGCCAAGGCAAAGGGCTACCGAAGGACCCCGAAGGGCAGGTGGCCTTGTAGGGGACTCTTGGCAACCAAAGTAAAGGGCCCTTTCTTACCCATTCAAGGATCAATTCTTAAGACCCAAAAGAATAAAGTCAAAATCCAAAAGAAGACCAAAGGTTGATGCCCCCAAAGACATCAAATTTAGGATAATGAACTAGCCGTTGAGATCACATTGACGGGCATGTAAACATCAATTTTAAAGACAATTAAATAGTCATTGATCCTTTGAATTTATAGACCCAAATGCATTCCCAAAATTCAAGACAAAAACTAGATAAAAGCGAGGAAAGATAGAACAATGAATGAATCCAGGGCCCAATTCAATTAATCTAGAAAGGAGGAATGATGAAGACAAGATCAGACCACCAGGTGGACATTGAAAGTTGTAATCTTTCAATTGTACGACTTGTTTATCTACATTGAGAAGATAAAATGGGTAAAATGCCCCAAATTTCTAGCTTGTCTTCCTTACATTTCCCAATGCATCATGATTTATTACTATTCTTGAGTCCTTTTTGAAGTAGCTATATAAGGGACTTTCTTTCATTGTAAAATTATCTTCTTTTTGACAATCTGAACGAAACTCTACCCAAATTGAGAGGCATCATTGAGACTTTGTGCTCAGTCTATTGATCATATTCTATTAATGAAAGTAAGGGATTTTTTTAGACTTTGTGCTATGATATATTTTTTGTTTCATTAATTTAATAAGTAGGATTAGTAAAATTAGTCAGGAAGGTGTCCTGAAGAATCAACTATGGAGAGACTTTGTGCTCCCATAAGCTGCCTTCAGTGTGTTTTCTTTATATTGCTATGTAAAGGACTTTGAGAAGACTTTGAGCTTTCATTGCCCTTCGTATATCACTCTTGAGTATTTTAGGTGCAAACTTTGTGTTGTGTCTCGATTTACTAGTTACCATACCTTTAGTTACATTTTGCTTTTATTTCCAGGAGTATTCTTGTGGCTGGTTGAATAGTTCTTCTGAAAGAAGAGGAGTGTTGTCTATCATTCTCTTGAGTTTTTCCTTTGTTTTGTATAAATCATCTCTGAATAAAGAGAGATGGATGATTTGTCCTACCCTTGAGTATTATTTTTTGTTTATACATATACATAACATATCCATATGGAACCTCCCCTTGATGAGAGGAGAGAGTAGTCTCCTTCTGATGTGATAAACTTACACATTAGGATGACTAATCTTCTTGATTTGGTTGATAAGACCTATTTTGTTTACCAGTACGCTGATAGACAAAATATTCAACCAATAGTAACAACATAGCCAACAAGTGTAAGGCATTCCTAAATACCTTAGAGTAAGTGGTCTAATATAGATGGGGTCACATTAAACAACTAGTCTAATTGGGACTCCCCTCCTCTTTCTTGGAAGATAACAATGTCCTCCTTGAGGACTAGATCAAAGTTATACTAGAACAAAAGTAAAACAACTAAACTATTTTCATGACTCTTGATTAGTCACCTAATGTCTCTAATGTGGAGAAGATATTGCAACCACTCACCTAACTTAAATTCTAAATGCTAATAGTTATTTAGGGCTTGGTAAACATCTCCTTCAAAGAGATTATTGATCTAGATATATCCTTCAAGTCTCTCAAGAAGAAGATCCAACCTAAGGAGGATGAGTGGATGACTTTATAGGTGGCTCTTCAAAAATTGTAGGTTCTCAAGCCTTCCTCCTATTTTGAAATTTTACTTTAATTCATCTATGCACCAAATTTTTGGTCATCTTATCTATATGTAGATGCCCCTATGAGTCACCAGTAACTATGGATCAAAATTCATGTTTTGTTATTTTGGATCAGTTTATTTTTTGCTTTAGACACACTTAGTATAGCTATCAAATCCTTGACACCTTATAGCAATTTTCCTTTCAGCCTCCCCTTTTCTCAAGGCCCCTTTTCAAAATGTTGCCTAGGTAACGACCTTCATCTAATTTTTCCACATGGAAACCTAATGCTCATATGGATTGAAGAGGCTCTCATTTCACTCTCATGGAGTGTTGTATTTACATGTGATAGCCCCACACTCTTCAAAGTTGTTCCCTTTTTGGTCAGAACTCCAAGCAGTGTTATTGGCCAATTAGTTAATAAATGGGGCCCACTAAGTAGTTTACTTGGTGAAATAAATTTTAACATGTGGTTTCCTCATGATAAATTTTTCAAATAAATGTATGGCTTCTTCTAAGAGGATATCCATCTTTACACATGGTACCCCTATGCTTAACCTTATCAAATAAGTACCCAACTTACTTGAGAAATGCCTGCTCAACACTTGTCATCTCTATGCTTTTCTAGGAGTAATTTTAGTTTATCAAGATTTAGATCCATGCCATTGGATAGAGAAGATTAAAAGGGACCCACTAGTTGTTTAAAGACAAGCCTATCCATGTGGTATCATTATAGCCCTCCTAAGCATCATAACATTAACAAGATAAAATGATTGCATAATATCTAAGATCTAGAGGCTAACTGCACTCATTATCTCAATTTCATCTTTTAGTTATAATGACATCATCATTAGCACAAGTACCAATATTTAGGTGTCATCCTCATGGGAGGCCATCTTTCCTATATATCATAAGTGCTTTCTTTTTGGAAAGGGTTGGTTACTATTTTGTTTGTATTATCTATTTTGTATACCACCATTTGTAATAGAATAGGAGTAATAATAGTTAGTATTTTTTCATTCTTTAAACTTAATAGGTGCCCCTCATAGGTGTCATTGGATGTTTTGTATGTTCCCTTGAGGCCTTTTGTATTTTTTTATCTATCTAAAAATGAAGAGAATGTGATATTTTGTGTCATTTTGCATGGGAAATTGTCTATTATTCTATATCTTTTCTTCTACTTCTATAGTATTAATATTTGCTTTCATTATAGATATTACTTCATGCTTTATGATCCTTTATGGCTATAGTGGTTAAGGGTTTGATCTATTTTATGAAATTATAGTCTAAGTATTTCAAATCTCTCATTGCATCACCTTAGTTTTATGTTTAGTTTTATTTACATTTATCTCTCCCCTTTTCACCCCCAACTTTGAACAAAAAGCCAACTTCTAAAATCCTAGAGGTTACTTTGTAGACCGCACTCGGTCCCAAATCTGTAAAGCTTCCTATAGGAGGTTGTTTAACCTATAGTGAGATTTTTAGGCATCAACAAATATCAAATATCATTATAGTAAGAAAAAAACAATAGGGATTAGAGTGTGCATTTATTTTAAAGACATCAATAAGGTATTTACAAAGGATGAATTCCCTTTTCTTAACATTGACATGGTATTAGATTCAAAAATAGGACATGAGATGTTTTCTCTTATGGATGGTTTCTCAGGATATAACTAAATCAAAATTAAAATCACACCAGAATATCGACATAAAACAACATTTATCACATCATAAGACACATTTTGTTATCAAGTCATGCCCTTTATCTTGAAAAATGTGGGTATGACCTATTAAGGAGTAATGAATATCATCTTCCACTACATGCTACACAAAATTATTAAGGAATATGTGGATGATATATTGGCCAAATTAAAAACCATGGTAGACCATCATATAGTGTATTGTATAATCTTAGAAAGACTAAGAGAGTATAAAGTTCATTTAAATCCTAAGAGATATGTTTCTCAGGTCACATCAAGAAATGTATTTGAATTAATTATATCTATAAGAGACATTAATGTTGATTTATCTAAGGTAAATCCATAACAAAAATGCCTCCAACAAATATCAAATAATTTTCAAGCTTACAATGCAAAATCAAATCCAATAGAAGGTTCATATCACAACTTGCATACAAATGTCAACCATTCACATATATTCTCAAAAATGATATTTTTTTACTATATTTAAGGATTTTGACAAGCATTTGAACATATAAAATAATATCTTTCCAATCCACCAATATTAATAACACACACCTCAGGGAAACTAGTGTTACTCTACATATAATCTATTGAGTATGCCTTATGACCCTTACTAGTGTAACATGATGAACAAAAAAATTAGAGAACAATATAATAATTAAGATAACTTTGGTATCCTATGATGTCAACTACACCATAATTGAGAAATCATGCCTAGATGTCATATTTTCTTCACAAAAGCTATGACAATACATGCTTAATAATCAAACAAAAATCATTACTAAAGTAGATCCCCTTAAGTATCTCCTCTCCAAATGAGCTCTTACAAGAAGAATGGATAAATGGGTAATGTTTTTTAGTGAATTTTTAATTGAATACATGAACTCAAAATATATCAAATGACATGTTTTTAAAAATCAATTGGCAAAATCACCCTTTTATATAAGCAGTCGTTGACCATTATATTACCAAATGAATCTATCCTATATTTTGATGAGTCATCAAAATGGAAACTATAATTTGATGGTCCCTTCACCACCCATGTCTTATGGGTAGGTATCATGTTCCTTACACCATAGGGTGATCTTATTACAAAGGAGTTTTTAATTAGGTTTCCTTGAACCAATAATATTTTTTAATATGAAGATCTCATTTTAGGTCTTAAAATAGAAAACCAATGAAATAATAAACATCTATAAGTCTATGGTGATTCAAAACTCATAATAAATAAATTTAATGATGAATACAAATCAAAAGATGAAAAACGTATCCCATGTAATAAAATGGTTGATAGTTTGAAAATAATATTCTGAGTACATCCAAGTTGAGAAAGTCCCTTACACCAACAAAAAAGTTGAAAATGTCATGGAAACCATTGGTTCTCTCCTAAAAATATATAAAGATGTCAAAAATAGTCAATTTTGGTCTAACAACTATTGATATTGGCTTATGAAGTCTCTACATCCAAAATGGTTTATGAAATTATTGATCCTAATAACATTATCCCCTCAAAGCTTTCATGTAATAAAAATAAAACCTTTATCCAACATGTTTCATGTTTTACACTCCTTGGTGACACCTTATACAATAAAGGACATGATGGAACCTTTTTAAGATGTTTAAATTTATAAGAGGCCAACTTATCTATCAATGAAGTCCATGATGGAATATGTGGCATGCATACTAATATAGTCTTTGCTAAGAAACTATTGAGAATGGGATACTATTGTCCCATTATTAAAATAAATACCCATCAATATTTTAAAAATTGAATAGCATGTCATAAACATGGGGAACTTATTTATGTACCATATCAAGCTTGGTGGGATGTTATCGATGAAGATGAAGATCTTTATTTGTTGGAAGAAATTTTTGAACCAATCATAGAAGAAGATGAGATTTTAGGAAAAGACTTTGAATATATTCAAGACCAAGCTGACCTTAAATCACTAGCTAATGAATTAGATAAGCCTCTTTCCAACATGCAAAGGTCATGGTCAAGATCAAATCCTTTTAGAGAATGCCCACAGTATGAAGCCTATGGTCTTTGGTCTAGAGGACACCATGAACCAGTAGAATATGATGAGAAAGATAGCTTTCATAAAATTTCCAAATCCCAAAGAAAATTTAGGCAACCACATATGTCAAATATGCCACCATCTATGTAAAGTCCTAAACAAATTCCTATGCATTCTCTAAGCTATTTCAAGCCTAGTGAATCATGGATCAAAAATAAATTTACAAGTACATATTCACCACTCAAAGTTCACTCTCCCAGTATTGAAGAAATAATACAACATTTGTAGCCTTTCCAATAAAATGAAAGGTATGATGATGATCTTGAAGAAAATATTGATAATGATGATTTTTTCATTTTCCTAGAATAAGGAGAATGCAACAAAATTCCTAGAGAGGAATTATAAGAGGAGGAGGAAGAAGAAGAAGAAGAAGAAGAGCCAAAACCAATAATCTACCAATCATAGAAAGAAAATCAAATATCTTATCCAATTTCATATCCATCAAAATGTAAATTGGTGTGTACTACTATTCCTCCTCTTGAATAACCACAACTAGTTTATCTAACTTAGTTTCTTAATGGGTGATTTGCTTAGTTCATAACTATTGAGATTAATGGTAGATTAGTTGATGCCCAAGTTAATACTAGTGCATTATTATCTTTTGATAAACCACCTTTAATTACAAACTGGCAAAAGCTCCATGAATCACAATCATACAAAAGCTTGGATGTCCAAAGGAATAATTTCACTTTTGATCTTTATAAACACCAAAAACCCTTTAGGATCCAAGACCAAATATTTACCTATGATTTATTTTCCCATAAGAAAATGCTAGTAGATGTCTTACTAGGAAGAACCTTTATTGATAGATATTTTCCTTATGGCTCTACTCCTCAAAGTGTCATGTTTACCATAAATAATAACAAACTCAGGATTCCTTACCTTGTCTATGCCACTAAATAGTTCCCAAGGACCCTGAACCAATTACCAAAAAATCCTATCCTTAAAGATACTGAGAACATTGACACTATCATTAAAGAATAAATATGTTCTAAAAATCCTCAAAAAATTTGGTCTAATTGATGCCCACAATGGAGATCAAGCTCCAAGAAGGCAAGCACATGAAGATAGGAAATAAAATTCCTATCCCAACTCATGATTACTCAGATACAAAGAAATAAATTAAAGAATTAGAAGATAATGGATTCATATAAAAATCCACATCTCCTTTTTATTAGTATACCTTTATGGTAAATAAATAGTCAGAATAGAAAAGAGGTAAGAAAATAATGGATATAAATCATCGACCATTGAACACCATTATTAAACCATGTTGATATCCAATTCTTGATAAATCCTACTTGATTGAGAAGGTTACCAATAATAAGTATTTCTCCCAATTAAACTACAAGTCTAGATTTTACCAGATCAAGGTGAAAGAATAAGATAGAAAACACAACATTTAGTCATCCATTTGGCCATTTTTAGTGGACTGTCATGCTATTTAGTCTCATGAATGCACTGGATTATTACCAAGATCACATGGATAATATCTTTAAAGGTATGTCAAATTTCTTGTGTCTATATAGATGACATACTCATTTTCAACAATAGCCTATAAGATCATCTTCTCCATCTACAAAAATTTTACCATATAGCCAAGGCTGCAAGAATTGTGCTCTTAGAGATAAAGATTCAATTATGTAAAAATTAATGTAACTTTATTGGCATGGTTGTAAAGAGTTCAAAGTTGTAGGTAAAACCACATATAAAGGAAAATATTGCTGAATTTCCAAATCAAATGGATAAGCCAAAGCTACAAGCATTTTTTGGAATGTTAAATTACCTTAACAACTTTTATCCAAATATTAGAGAAGATAGGTATATTTTATAATAATTAATTAAAAATAACTCTTATCATTAGACTTTTGAACATACTCAAGTAGTTTAGAAGATTAAATCTAAAGTCCCATATTTATCTAAATTGTATATACCAAAGTCTGATCAATTTATTGTATATACTGATGCATTCGACTATGCTTGGGGTGGTATCCTAGTTTGTAAAGTTTTATATTTAGAATATGTATATGATTTTTCAAGTGGAGCATTTAGTGAGGATGTTTTAAAATGGATTTCCTTAAATAAGGAAATATATGTTGTTAAAATTTGTTTAGAAAAGTTTTCTTTAAAACTCATGCATCTTCCCCATTTTGTAATCCGTACTGATTGCACCATATTCCTTAAATTTAAAGAAAAATATCATGGTTGAAAATATGGAAGAGGGAAATATATTAGATGGAAAACTTATTTCAATAATATCAACTATACAATTGAACATGTCCAAGGAAATAAAAATATTGTTATAGATTGGTTAAGTTGTCAACCTACTACCATAATGATGCATCAACCTTATCCTAGCTTCAACCTAACAATAATTTTTAACCAAAGATTTTACTTTTTGAATATTTTAATCTAGGAATAGATCCTCAGAGAAGGATTGCATCTCAGATACTATTGACTCTCCCATGCAGCATCTATAGATCTATAAATGTTGAGAACAACTCATGTACAAGCTAACTGGCACAGAAATAAAGGGATAATCACTATTCACTATCTTAATAGTGAATTAGTCATCCAAAAAAAATTTGATTTAATAAAAAGACCATAATGTACATGGTGTATTATAATTAGGACACCCCATAATGAACACCTTTATTGATGGATTACACACTTTGGCCTGCATCTCATCCATGAATAGGAACAACACAGCTAGGACACAGTGGTCCATACCATCATAAGGAGATAACTTGAGTGGGAATCTTATTTATACATCATCCCATGATATGAAGATAATGATGGAGATATATATTAGAACACATATTATGTTTTCTAGATAATATGCTTATTCTATCCAATTAGTGAAAATGACTTGTTGACAAAGGTGGAAGCCTTATTGGACAAATAACTTTTAATGCCCTCTTCATCATATGGTTCATCCAGTGGATCAAATAGCATCTCACTATACCCCCTTTTGTGTTGTAAATAATGATGAGATTGAGACCACCTTTGTAGATATTCTAGGAAATACCTCTCATTTTTTCTATAAATAGAAGTTAAGCCTTAGTATTAGAGCATCAAAAAAATAGAGAGTGATAATGTGTGTGTATGTACAAAGGGTATGCTCTTCTCTTGCCTAAACAGGATCCTATAAATAAAAACATTTGTATATGAAAATAAAATTTTGTAATTAGTATGTTTTATTTATAATATCAAAGTCATAGCCATTTAGCCCCTACCTACTACCATAGGTTTCATCTTCACAAAATTTCAGTTTTCTCTCATCTTTTTCAAAAAATTGGTATAAGAGCCATCATGGCCCTATAATTTTATATTCTTCCTTATTATTGAAGTTTGTTTGGTTTAATCCTACTGTGAGATCATTATTTGGATCATTATTGCATCAAGACTTTACCCATCTTATCATTTGTGTTAAAGTGATTTCTTTCTTTGCATTTTAAATCCTTACCAGATGATCCTTGTTTTCAAAATAATTAGCATCTTCTAATATGGAATTTTAAAAATCTTAGGCATCATGTACAGTTGAAGTAGTAAATAAAGTAGAAATAGAAGGAATGTTTGATCTTCCTCCTTATGACCTTGATCAAACCTCTATATATCCTAAGATTAAAGTTACTGAAGAAACCCTAGAAGGGGCAATAAGTTAATATAAGCCTCCATCTCTAAAAGTTGGTAGTGTCTATAAATAGTCTAAGTTATTTAAATATAAAGTCTTTTACAATACCACTTTCATGTCTTTTGTGCATCCTTATATTAAATTTTTGGAGTTAACCCTCACATATAAGCCTGGTAAGACATTTCAGACTAGTCTGTTGCCTCTATTACATACATCTTAAATTGAGTCTATCAAGTCTCATAAAGATGTCAAATTTATGCATTTTGGCCTTATACATGTCCATATTACTCGACTAATACCAAGTAATATTAATCCAATGTTATACTTATCTCTATGTGATAGACACCAAGTTAATTTTAAGCATGTATGCCAATTGTCTAGCATAGGTAAGTTAAATTATGGTGTTATCTATTATGATCTTTACCCAAACATATCTATATTTGTACGTGATAAAGGTTGTCCAAAAGTCAAACATGGCTCTATTGATTGTTGGGGTATGTTTACCTCTTGTATGGTTTAAACATGTTTGGAAAATTTAAGTATGCATCTATAAATATCATTGGCTTGTATAGTATGACTAATACAAATAATCCTAGAATTAAATCTATAAATATCATTGTCTTGTATAGTATGACTAATACAAATCATCCTAGAATTCTAGAAAACCTTCCATATGCTTGCCGACTTAGTGGCATAGTCCAATTATAGAAAGGTCACATTGAATCTATTGATATACCCCCACCTTCAAAATTATATTAGATAAATAATGTTTCTCCCAAAATTAAGGGCCAATCTATAGTCCATAATATATATGGTAGATCCATTAATATTCTTCCTAGAGCCTTATCTTTTTAGCATACAAAATCATGTATGTCCTCCCCAAGAAGAAGCACATCTTCTCTCTCTACAGGATAAGCTATCTGAAAGGAACATATTCTTATCCAAGATGAAGATATAAATCAAGGACCACATATTTTTTATATACCACATATAATGATGAATCTTCCTAGAGAAAATACTTTGGAGTATTATACAGAGAACCAAACTACTCTGTATAAAGGAGGTAGATGGCCCCCTCACAAGGGTGTATATAAGTAACCAAAAAGTACCATTAGTTATTTCTCTATATCTTTTGAGCCTATTGGTTTTGATCCAAAAACATATAATGAGTTTTTAGAAATAAATTATATAGATAGGTACCATTCTCACTTTTCTAAAAAAATTGATGATCTTTGTAGAGATGTCTTGTATATAAGAAATTCTTTATCTAGATTGTTTATAATTGAAGATCACACTCAACATCTAAGACAAAAATATAATGAAATCTAAAAGTATACAGACTATACATTTAATTATGTCCATCCTACCCATGAAAAATTCAATACCCTTCACCAGATGAACTCTGTATTCAATGACTAGCTTTCTACTATAGATACTAAATTGTCTAAGTTAGAAACTAGCTTAGACTAGCTAATCATGGAAGAAAAGAAAACCACAATCAAAGTAGAATAAGTCTCAAAAATCCCTACTATTTTACCTTATGTCACCACTTCCATTAATTTTGGTAATAATTTTAGGCCTTCTAAGAAAACTAAAGTTCTTGCTACAAGCCTAATGCAAAGGACTCAAATTTCATTATAACCATAGTATCTAA